>JANHFT010001804.1:34238-44261 GCA_032467955.1 Pseudoxenodon macrops | reverse complement strand
TCCTTAACCACCTCTTCTTCCATATCAAATTTTAACAGGTACTTATATATTTTACTAATTAATTTTTCCTCTGGACCCTGGATAATTTTATCTAATTCTTGCTGATCCTTCTGTATTTCGTATAATTTTGTATCTTATTTGTATTTTAATTGTATCTGGATATATGTCCACCATTCAATCTCCTTACCCATCTCTTCCTCCAATTCTTGTTTTGTTTTCAAATTCCCTTCAAAATATTATTTATAAATTATTTTATATTATTTAGAAATAATATTTATTAATATTATTATTTCGAAATATTATTTTCTTATTGTGCAGTTAGGACTCTTAAAACCATACATTCTTATGCATTACTTAACAAATGGAATGGAACTGTTTACTGATCAAATATTTATTTTAAATATTTCTAATTATAATCTCTCTGAAAGTTATCTATTTATACTATTAAAAATATAAAAAGCAAATCGAAACATAAAAGTTTTAAAGAATTTAAAGGCATCTTTGGCATCTTTTAAAAGACATTTAACTCACGTTGACTCAATCCTCCTTCTGTCAGCTCACTCATTTTTGAAAAGAAACAATTGATACATTTATGATTTCCAATACCTTTTCTGGCATTTGTAATCACAATATCACCATTTTTTATCCTTGACTGAACCACACTATATATTTGAAACATGAATATTATGGAATATTTAATACCGGTAGGCAACTAACATATGAGGTTGCTCATTCAGAAACAAACTATTAGCTTCAGTAAGAGAGGTGAACCTGGAAACTTAGCATGTCATATACTGTACACCATCTTATTTTAATGGAACAACATTTTCTACTACAGTTATAATGTGTAGAGGTGGTAGCTTTTTATCCCACAGTTAAAAATTCAATGTATTATGAAATATTCCACAGAATCAATTATGATGCTAGGCAAATTTGTGTTAACTCAAAGGATTAATATTATCCATTACTATTACCTGTTAACAATTGCATTTATACTTCTATCATTCTAACTTTATTTTGAGGACTATTCTGCTTGGTCAACTAGACATTAGATCTGCTTTAGAACTTGTAAATTGTTGCCATCTTGTCAAGCATAACCTAAACTAAATCTAAGCACTTAAGTAGATGGTATTACTTCCTTTGAAAAAAGATATTTGTACAGTAGTACATTGAAACCTAACTTCTTGTCCAAGGTGTAAAAATAAATCTTTTTTCATTCCTTATGTTGAACAGTTCACATTACTTCAATAATGTTATTGAATCATGGGTCTGCACTTATGTCAACTAAAAGTATTACTTTTTGCTCTTATATTTCTCCTGAGAATAGTACATGTCCTTTTATATGAGCAAAATAAAATGAAAATTGAAAAATAAGTATTTATGTATTACTGGGATGAATGTTATAGTAATTTTCAGTTCTCCTGTGTGACTACAAGATTCCTAATCATTTTGGAATTTGTTTCCATAGAGCACTGGAGCATATCAGGATTATTTTGGCTATCGACTAGCTTTGTCGATTGCTATTTTTACCTTCTTTTTGCCTTTTTTTAATCATTGAAGAACTCTGCTCTCACATTGTTTATTTCTTTACAGCCCAAGACCAAGCCATAAAAATTTAAAACATTCACAGCACTATTAATAAATATATCTCTAAATGTGTGTTTGAGACACAGAGAAAGAGAGAAGGAGGGAAGGAGAGATATAACATCACACTTAGTATATAAATAAAAAATCTTTGAAACAACTGGATACTACATTAATTAAACAAGAATTGTCTGGTTTTGGTTCTACTTTGAGATTACTTTGGGGGGCTTACTTTACTTTAATTTTGGGATTGATGATTAGAACTATGATTATAGGAATACTGTGAATTATTGTTAATCTTAGAATAAAAAGTTAATGTATTTTATGTTTGTACCAAAGAAAGTCAGGAGTTATTCTTTTTCTAATTGTATTCTTCTTTTTCTGCAATCCTAATTTTGCCTTATTTTCCTGACCTTTTCTTTCTTTAATTTTCATTTTGTCTTTATATTTATCTCTGTTGAGATTTAGCAAAAAATTTAAAGAGATCAGTGGATCTTATCAGATAAAGAATGTATGTATTATTTCTGATTGCCAATGTACATTTCGTGAATGTTGTAAAAGGATGCAAGAAACAGACTCATCTCTATATTTCAGCAGATACATGCAAAGTCCACATATGGAAGGCTGGCATATCAATCAGCTGTTATCACCTTGAAGAGAATCTATATGACTAGTGAAGTTCAGAAAATTTGGCTCTATCCATCTGAATGTTTAAGTCTCATAGTCTCTAAGACTGTCCCAAAAGCATTTTCCAAAGGCACCTGGACTTTCTTAGTTTTTTTCCTTGAAAATGTTCACTTCTGATCCAAGAAGATTCTTGGAAGTTATTTTCATCTTGGAGGTTCTTTGGTAGGACTGTTTACTGTTAGCTTGTTTGGCAGTTCCTTGATTAGAAAATTATTTATTTCTTGATTTTTGGTCTGGTATTAATCTTGGAGTTTATCTATGCTCATCTGGGTACTGATTGCTGGTGGGGAGGTATTTTGGCCTTTTGAGTGTTGATTGTCTCTTTTTCATAATAATGTTTATGTCTACATATCTATTGATAGCTAGTTAACAGGACAGACTAATTTCAACTGAGAAACTGTAACTGTCCTAGACCAAGTCAAAAATGCTAGGGAATTTCTAGAAACCTGGCACTCTGTTAATTACCCATCAAATCTTTTTCCTGCCACTCAGTTATTTTATGAGCTATTGTTCTACGCAATCAGGAAGATTTCAAAATTACTAAGAAGTTTATCTAGGCACTTGTGCTTATGTACATGCACATGTTATTCAAAATGACAGGTGTAAAATAAACAAAGTCAATTGTGTTGTTTGTTTATTGGCTGCCCATCTTATCTCAGGGTAACTCTGGATGGCTTACAATAAAATATCTATTATACAATAAAAAACCAACTGCCTTAACCATACAGTAGAGGAATATTTTCTAGTGAAGCATAATGGTAGTGCATGAAGTGGGTTTTGATATTACTAAAGAAAATACTTTTAAATGAAGCACATACAAAATTGAAAGAAGTCTATTTCTTATTAATTTGAATGGGAAAATGTTTCTGCTGGTTTGACTTATTCGTACAATTGCATATGTAAAGTTCCAAAGAATTTTCAAGGGCAATCCCATGTCCAATGCATAGCAAATGGAATGTTCATGAGCCTAATTCAATATATTGGTTTTAACATTTAAATCGTAAATGCCTCCTTGATCTGGGACCTAATTAACCTTCTGTTTCTTTCTGTTCCTCCATATTCTGTTCAATATCTCATGTTGACTTCTTGACCTTGAAGTCTGCTGGGCAAACTTGAAAAGAAGTAAGAGGTATTGCCAAACTGTATGAACTGTCAGGCTTTCAATTGTATATCGTTTTAGATCAAAAATTATTTTATTCTTCATTCATTTTAATAATAGAAAGAAATAACATGGTATATTTCTGTTTCAATTATCACATCAGCAAAAAAAAATCGTACTTCAAACTATGACAATAACAGTTGATAAGATCTATTACTATTGAAAATAAAGAAACAGATTTTCTTAACAAACTTGCTCTATCTTTAATCCTGCATTTCTGTTGGATTAAATCCACTGTTAAACAGGTTAAGTAAAAATTAATCTATAAGTAAATCTGAAACAAATCCTGGATTCCCAATGAGTATTTGCCTACAAATGTTTTGGACTAGTTCCTGAAACCAGTAATGACTGCAAAGTTAAATCGTATTGCAAAATAGGAAAGTGTCTTCCTTTTAATAAAAATCCAGAATATAAAAGGATTTGTACAGATCGATAAAAAGTGGAAGAAATGGAAATTCGCTTTTCTAGAGATATCCAAATGAAATTATGTTACCATTTGACATTGTGTAAAAGTTAAATTACGGTGACTGTCAGCTGGATCTTCTGCATGGGTTTTCCCTTTGATGAATGCTTGTTATCAGCTGGGGAATGGGGCATGACATTGAGGTTTGGGAAGTGAGATGGTGTATTGAAGGCCCATGTGAACAAAAAGGGAGGTTTCCTCTCAAGAATTACTGCGCTGTTGAGTGGCGTTGTTTACACCCAGTCAAGGCCAACCGTCCTAGAACTCCAGATGGACAAAAGTACCTGAAGATGTGCTCCACATCCCATGAGGGATGTGGATTGGACATTCAGCCTGGATCCCTGGGGGAGATATTTGGGGAAACAATCAACATGTAACTTTCGCGCCTTTTGAATCAGATCTTGCTTTGCTTTCACCGTCAGCATTTCAAACTTCTTTGAAATAAAAGTACCTCTTCTCTACCTCAATGGAGTCAGGCGTTTTCTTCCTTGGTTTTTGAACTGAGGCAGGTCTGACAGTGATTTTTATTCTAAGAATGAAAGAAATATTTCCTAATTAACAAATGCTAACAAATTATTTCAGCCTAGAGGAGAGTTCTGACCTTTTTATATTAGCTGTAGCATACCTGACCTATCTTTTACACCTTGATTCTCTTGCACTGCTGACTTAGCTAGTTGTCTACAGGGATCAAGCACAAACAGATTAGCTTTATGTTTGAAATTATCCAGAAAATGTATGTTTGTGATACATCCTTTAAATGAACAATTTTGTGCATATTTTCTTCTTCAGATTCCTATTTTTTCCTAATCATCAACTCGTGAAAATAGGAACTCGGGATCTCTAATGTTCACTGAAAAGGAAATTAAATCTCCTTCACGTCTCTTTTGAAAACTTATGAACCCAGCCATAAAGTTTCTAGGAAATAATACAGAACTAGTTTGTTATTGCTTACTTATGGGATTATTTTTTTTCTCCTTTAATTTCCTAGTATAGTCTACAACCCCGCAATTTCCTGGTGAAATCCCATTTGAGTACTAACTAAGCCTGTTACTGCTTAGCTTTCAAGCCATAACAAGGTCAGCTACATGCTGCCACCTGCTGAGAAATTCATCTAACATGTTGATGGACTAATTCCCCACCTGCATTACATTTCAAATCATGCTTTGCCAATTTCCAATAACTTATTAACAATGTCCTAGAACCATAGTAGAAATGGGGTCCACTAAAGTATTCTTAGTTCAGGTGGACGGCCTAGAAATATTTCATTTGCTGTATACTATTAACAAATGAAACAGTAATTATGACAAATGTTTCCTAAGAACAGGTCTTGGCAAATGCAGTTTTATTCTTTAAGGCCTATTTCACATATCTACTTCTGGACCCTTTATGAATGTCAATCGAGATGTTAGCTCTGGGTATCCAGCTGTCTTTGCTCAAGAGCCATAATCACTCTAAAATACTTACCCCAGACTATTCAGCTACCATCTTAGCATTGTTCACTTATTCACAACTAAAGAGTTTTTAATCAAGCACAGAGAAATGAGGATTGTTTCCTTTTGTTCTTTGGTTTAATTAAATTAATTCCACCTCAATGCCAATGTATATCCTGAATCATTTGCTATGTAAATGAAAAGTTACCTTTTTTTAGAAGAACATGGTTATATGGTTGGGAGAAAAGTCTGCCATTTAATGATTAAGGGAAATCTCAGGTGTATATGTTACTATGCATGATATTGCCTTCTAGTTACAATTGGAATAAAAGTTATTTTAGAAGATGTTGCTTTATTCCTTTTTTAGAGTTAACCGCCTACAAAAAATTATGTAGTCCAGTCTGACATTCAAGACCAATATTCTACAGATTATTTCCAATTTAATGTTTCACCTCTATTTCCTTGCTTTCAGTCAGGCAGTTTCTATTACATATTAATGTGTAAACCCAAGCAAAAGATTTCTACTGAATTTTACCTTGTTTTAAAACTATAAGATGAACTTCCACTATCCAAAAAAAAACTGTTGGCCTACAAAATATTTCTTCCCAATCTGGAGCCTCAGCTGATTAAATAAGATATAACAAGGAGAACAAATAAGCATAGGATTTAAGAAAATGTCAGTGAAATTTGATTCCATCATTTATTTTTTCTTTCATTATTCATTGGCAGACGTATAAACCATTTCCAATCACTACCAACTGATTTACTATAGATAACCTATGGGATATTCCAAAACAGGAACAAAAACTATTTTCTTTGCAAAGCAGAGATTCTATGTGGTCTATTTTACTAATGGCTGGGATTTTTTTAGTTAGCTCATTTTCTAGCTCTTATGTTTCAACTCATGATACATTCTATTCACAGGTCACTTTAGAGTTCTCTAGATAGTAAAGGACTATCTTTTTCTAAAAAAATAAACCAACTACCTTTTGAATAATCAGTATTGAAGAATACTTTTGTATCTCAATGACTATTTTCTCTACGCTCATACATTTTTAAGGACATTTTTTGGACTATAAGACACACTTTTCCCCCCTCTAAAAGAGGCGTCTAGGTGTGCCTTATACTCCGAATGTAGCTTTTTTGAAGCTTTTCCCCCAGACCTAATGAGGTGCTAGTGAGTGAAGTGATCTTCGCAAGCTTTTTTCATTGCTACTCCCTCCAAAGAGGCTTTTTTTTTCCAGACCTAAGTCTTTGCAGGCTTTTTTCATTACTTCTATCTATCAGCTGTGCTTTAGAAGCTTTTTTTCAGCACTAACAAGGGGATAAAATAATGTGCTGAAGGTGACCAGATTAAGAACACTAGCCGGATGAATACCTGGTAGGCAGACTTTTCCCCCTATTATTCTTCCCAAAAACTAAAGTGAATCTTATACTCAGGTGCATCTTATACCCCGAAAATATGGTATATGCAAACCAGCCTTCAGTACTGTGTTCCTGGTATGCATACAAAGGCACATTTAGAATAAGTGTTTCCCTTTTCTACATTCCAGTCTTTGTAATGCATTACAACCATTGTTACAGCTATTAGGAAATGTTCTTGTTTACTGCTTGCAAGCTATCCTGTAGCTCATCAGGGCTTTTAAATAAAAACAGAAGGAATGGTGCCTTACAGCAGGATGATTTTCAGGTGTTTTTTTTAACTAGCGAGACACAACTGTACAATGTACAAGAAAGATGGATTTTGAGAAGCATTTTAGCAATTTATCTTTTCTCCATTTTTTTTCATGGAATGCAAGATTGAGAATATTTGTTTCTTGATGTATGACAAAAACATAACTGACCAGGCTTTAGGGAGGCACTGAAAAAAAGGACAAATTCTCTTTACTAACCTATTATTAGTCAACTGGAGTTTTCTATTTGTCCTTTCTATAGTGAAGACACTCCATTTGTAATGGATTTCAAAAATGGAAACAGTGCCATATATAAACGCTTGACTTCAAGTTTAAATTACTATTGTTCAAACTTGAATTATAACCATATATTTTATTACATTTTGTAGTTAAAATAAGATTCAGAACTGAAGACAGTCACCTTTATATTGGGTTCAGTTATCCAGAATTAAAAATAATACTTCATACAATGCATTCTCAAATATTAGGACTGTAACTTCTTGGCTCTTTAGAAAAGCGGTAATCTACTATTGTATCCTTAATGTATATTCACAACCAAAATGAACATCAATATGCATTGGACAATTAGATTTTCAGTTTGGAAACTATCCAATATGCTACTGGAACATTTCGGTACTTATGAAGTGGCTATATTTAAATTATAAATAAATTAAAATAACTCAATTCTTTACATGTCCTGGAAAAAAAGCAAAAGTTCAATGCTATCCAATACCAAAATTAAATTGAGAATATATTTGGCAAGCAAAAAAAAAATCCACTTGTTTGGAATGATTCACCTAACAGAAAAATACATTAATATTTTTTTATTTAATTCACATACTTTTTATGTGTCAAGAAAAGGTAGTCCAAATACTATTTAATATTGTTTAAGAGATGGGGTATTAAATTGTTCAATCATGCATGTAATCCAAGCACTCATATCTCTCTCTATATTCACTTTTGAACATTTAGTTTTTAATCTATATTACCAAGAATTACATTGTAATATTCAGACATATCTGAAAGTCCTGTCCTATGCATTCACATGGAAATGTGATTTAAGCATTTTCTGTTTTGATATTCTGAAATGAAGATATCCTCAGTTCTCTATAGCATATTTCTATAAAAAGCTAATAAAGATTAATACTTGAGTTTTCAAATGAAATATTTGAATTAAATGAACTAAAATTATCTTTAGAAAAAAAACACAGGACTTAAACTGAAACCAAAGGGTTTCACTTTGCATTGTCTGTATGATAAGATTTCTATAGCTTCTTCCAAACCAATATTTTCTCCAAAAAGTTCATAATGAACATTTGTTACAACTCTACCATGTTTCCCCGAAAATAAGACAGGATATTATTTTATTTTGACACACACACCCCGAAGAAAACACTTGGCCTTATTTTTAGGGAGGTCTTATTATTTTTGAGGTACAAGAGGTGGCGAGCATGGTCACCTCATGGCTGCTGCTGTTTTGGGGAGGACTTATTTTCAGGGGACGGCTTATTTTAGCGCATGCGCTCAAAAGCCTGATTGAACTTATTATCCGGGGAGGTCTTATTTTCAAGGAAACAGGGTAATTTACTATGTAGTTATGCTCAACATGACACCAATATTATGTATTTAAGAGTTCAAGACAGTTTTCATGATCATTACACAGTTTGAGAACCTATACTTTTCGGACTAATGCCAATCAGCCAAAATGGGACAGCACACGTTTTTATATCCTGAGAAAATAAAGATAGTGGTAATTCATCATGGATATTATTCTAATGTTTAATCTTCAGGAACCAAGGAGGGCACCGTTTACACTCTTTAAATAGCCTGCAAGAAATCTTTTTAGTGCAGTTTCTTGGAATACCATTGATACCATACTCTTTGTAGTCCTTTTTAGATATACTTTGTTGCTGATACTTTAAAAATAATATGGTTGCTTTAGAATACTTTCATTTCATCACCCCCTCCCCTCCCCCACTCCCATTTCAGTCTGCAGGCTATGAAACTGTTGGTTAAAAATAGCATGTATAAAACTATCAATAAATATTGTTAATCTATAGTACATGGAAATCAATAGCAAAGTAATTTAGATACTGCAAAAAGTTTTAAATCCTACATGTTTTGTGCCATATCTTAGTCTAGATTTATAAATGCCATCATACCAGCTATTCAGTAAAACAAGCAACAGAAGTACTGTAGTTAATAGATTAGTCTGATACCAAGGAAATCTAAGTTCAATTGCCTTCAGCCATTACCGTTTTCTGGATATTATGGGATAGACACCATCTTCAAGGGATTGGGAAATAATGCAAGGAGAAAGAGCACAAGATATATTTGTCTTTAGCTTGTGAATGATATAAATCCAGAACACAAATTACATTTCTGGTGTTAAAATATTTATATAATTGTATTTGTGTGCTCCACACAAGGATGCTCAGAGCATCCTTGGCTATCATAGTGAGCCCAAATTATAGTAGGAGACTCTTTTCCCACATGGGCCTGAACAAATTGTCATTTGAGCAATCTTTTTGGGTAATCCTTAATTATTTGACATAGTTTCTATGTAATGATAGTTTATTCTTTAGAGAACAGAACTGAGTGAAAACATAACAAACATACTTTTATCACTACCTACTCACGCTCAAATTTATCAGGTTATTTAACGTGTGTACATCTAAACTAGATACTTACTACTAAGATTTATAGTACCGTAATAGAAAAGAACCAAATTAAAATAAGTTGCTGAGGTTTTCCTTTGCACTTTGCCAGGTCTTGCCACCTCCTATTCTGGGTTCCTTCTGTTTCCCAACTCACTCTTCTTCTTTTCTTTCTGCTTTCAATACATAATATCTTTCCATTCTAGAAGTTTTCCATTCTAAATGTTTCACCAGCCTGAAATCTGACCAATACGTAGGTGCCTTGCCTCCTATAAAGAAGAGATAGGAAGTAAAAGGTGTCAGGCCTGCATTTTGGCCTGCCACACTTTCAGCTATTCTACTATGCATTTTTCTGTTGTGGGGAAATGGG
>JANHFT010001804.1:21409-32311 GCA_032467955.1 Pseudoxenodon macrops | reverse complement strand
CTATCTATCTATCTATCTATCTATCTATCTATCTATCTATCTATCTATCTATCTATCTATCTATCTATCTCATCTATGATTTAGAAGAAATGTCTTAGGCCTTGTAAGAGGACAGACTCTGTCTTTAGAAACCTGTCTCTAGGTTTCTGTAAGAACTTTGAAGAATGCCATTGTTTAACGTATCCACACTTTTTTTTAGTCTCCCATAAAAATATGAGGTAAAGTTCACCTTACTTTCATTACTTTAATGAATAGCAAGGAAATGCTTTACTATTGTTTGGGCCAAGCACTTCTTCTGAATGCTTTTTAGGGACGGTATAACATGTAAGTATAATTACAGTTATATGGAATATTAATCTCTATTAATTCAAGTTATCCCTGTTTTACAGAAATAAATGAAAGTTTAACTTAGAAAGGCAATTTTTCACTTTGTATTGATTTTTAGGAGCTCTTCTTGTTATATGTTTGCCTGTTTTGTGAGTAACCAAAGAAATTGTGACGTTCTTACACAAATTCAGAGAATATTTCCACAAAGAGTTCTGTTAAAATTCTGGATCAATATCTGGAATTTCTGGATAAACATTAAGTAGTATAAGAAAGTGGATCTTTGGGGAAACAATTTGTCTGGCATAGATACATTAAACATAAAGAAGTCAGACATATCTTTATGAAGGGAAAATTTTATCTTATGAATATCTACCTAAGGACTCTGTATGCTTTTGGATTCAAAAGGAAAAACGGTGCTTCAGTGCACATGGTGGAGCACAGAGTACCTGCCAGCAACTTCTTAAATCAAACACATCACTTGCTAGGATCACAATTAACTATTCAGTGTAACTACACAATCCTGAGAAAAGTTAAAACTTCTTTAAGCAGTTTCCAATAGGTATTATGTTATTACTCCCACATCAGAGGTGGGTTCCTACCGAAGCTAATTTTTGCTTCTGCGCATGCGTAGAAGCTAGTTTTTGACTGCCTTGCATGCGTTCACTCGCACGCTTTGCACGCACGTTCGAGGCGCAACCCTGAGCGAACCGTCAGTAAGAAAATTCAGAACCCACCTTTGTCCCACATGCTCTGAAAAACTTTTGGTAATTTAAACCGAATGCGTATATATTTAATTGCACCAGAAGGAACAAATTCTGAACTGAGTCCGTGTCAAAATACACACCTGCTTCATGGATTGACATCCACACAACAGTAAATATAATAGCAGGAATCTATTATCAGGAACTTATATGAGAACCTTTCTGATCTTGTGAAGTCAATTCTCATAAATATACAATATATAAGCATTTGTTAAAAATGTGTCACAGACGGTGTGGAGTCAAATGTTTCACTATCAATTATTTCTTCATTTCATTGTACAAGTTGGAGGAAACCCCAATTATAAACACAGCAGCTAAGTGGCCCCTGGAGTAACTTGAAGACATGGAATTAATAGAGCTAGCCATGCTTTGAAAATATTTGGACTTTCTGGAAGTAAAAGTACAGCATTTCTGTGTAATTTGTTGAAGCAGCACATTTGTTTAAGCAGAACCAACTCCACATGATGCTAAATAAAAGATGCTATTGTCATGAAAACATTAACTTAAAATCAAGGATTCCTGAATACATTAACATTATTCTCCGGGCTCATACGGGGGGAAAGGTGGTCTATTTTAATAAAGTGTTTAGATGTACCATGTTGATAAGAAGTCCAAAGCATTTTATTTAATTTATTTATTTACTGCCCAAGTCCAACAACTCTGAGCCAACCACAAGTTTAAAATAATTAAAATCAATTAAAATGTATACAAAAATAAAAGTATAACAGTTAAAACAACCTTAATGGTAAGTGATATTATGCAAGAAGACTTTTATCAATTCATTAGACTTTATCAAAGACTTTTGTTATTGACTCACGTCAATGGTGGAATTCAAAAAAAAATTACTAGCATTTCTGTGGGCGTGGCATGGTGGGCATGTTGTGGCTTGGTGGGCATAGCAGGGGAAGGATACTGCAAAATCCCCATTCTCTCCCCATTCCTGGTGGAAGGATATTGCAAAATCTGCATTACCACTCCACTCTGGGGCCAGCCAGAGGTGGTATTTGCCAGTGCTCTGAACTACTCAAAATGTCTGCTACCGGTTCTCCAGAACCTGTCAAAACCAGCTATATTTCACCCCTGACTCATGTATGTCAGTGCATGTTAGGATAAATGGAATATAATATTAGAAAGGTATTAGGAAGTTTTCTGAAGAAACTTCTGCAATAGCAGTTAATATGAAAACACAAACTAAAATTTGTTTTGTTTTGCTTTATCATGTTAAACATATATGTGACATTAAGGAAAAAGAGAAAGGAAAAAATGCACATAAATCTTGATTCCTTCCTTCATTAAATAATAAAATCCAGGTTTCTTTATACAGGAAGTCTTCATCTTACAACAGTAATTGTTGTTGAGAGGAATTTCTGTTGCTAATTAACTAATCTTATGGTCATTAAGTGAGACAACTTCTGCTAACTTTCCACAAGGTTATGAGAGAGGCATGGCATGGATTGGAGTAGGTGTATGGGTGGTCAGTGCAACACAAGCACAGGGAACTGGGAAGAATGCACAGACTGAGATGGCTTATCCCAGTAACATGCAATGTTGCTTGCTGGCTTCTCCACTAACATTCTGGGGAAGTGGATAGAGAAGATCACAAATGATAAGTACATGGTCCCAAAGTGCTCAATCAGTTTTACTGTAAGTGCAAGCTGTTTGCCAAATGCCCAGAAAGCAATCACATAACTACAGGATATTGGACCATCTAGAACACGGATGTCAAACTCACGGCCTGTGGGACAGATGCATCATATGCTGGCCATATCCACGCCCAGTTTAGCAAAGGGGGACAAGGTCCTGATATGTTACATGACGCCATGATGTGAGTTTGACACCTGTGATTTAGAACTCTAAGAACTACTCATAGCAACTATTCATTCCAGAGGTGGGTTCTGAATCTTCTTACTGCCAGTTTGCTCAGGGTCACGCCTCGAGCGCACATATGCAGCAGTCAAATTCAAGATAGCGGCACCAACGGAAACACTGACAGAACCAGCTCTGTGACATCATCACGGAGTTACTACCAGTTCTATAGAACTGGATAGAACTGGTAGGAACGCATCTCTGATTCATTCAGTGCTATCATTACTTCAAACAATTGCTGAACAAAGGGTCATAAATTGAGGACTACCTTTAAGTCTTACTTTATTTGATTTATCAGAAGATTAATTATGTAGCCATTTTATCTTCACAACTATAGTGCTGTAGTGCTAACTTTAAATCAGACAGGTTTATTTAAGCTTCCACCATGGATGCTTCTATGTGTTAAATTGACATTAATCTAAATATAATTTTAATTCATAGTGGAATATTATAAAGAAGCTGCTTACTATGGTTGACAATTTATCCAGACTTTCTTATAATTTCTAAGCAGTTTCCTCTAAAGCTTGATATTTAAATATTCCCACAAAATGAACAGCTTAATTTTTTTCTACAGCTCCTGAGAAGAACATGGCATATTGTAATAGACGATGTGTAGATTGTTAACTGATTACAAAGAAAAATAGTAGAAGTAAGATTATTTGTGTTGTTTAGAGGGAAGCAATCTAACATGCTAATTTGACAGCTAGTATTTCTAACCTAATGGTAAGCTATTCTTTGACATGTTTCTAAAAGCACAGAGATCTTACATCTTTAAGATATCTGGTTCAGTAGACTACAGTTCAAGCAGACTGTAAAAGCTTAGCTGGCTTTTCAATGGGAAAGGGAGAGAGGGAGGGAGGAAGGAAGGAAGGAAGGAAGGAAGGAAGGGTAGGATGAAATAAGATACTTACCGTATATGATTTACTTATTCCATGGATTTACAATGCTACTCTACTTAAACAAGGGGTTCTGGATAGCCCTATATATTAGATTAGGATCATTATTCCCTATACATTTAATAATTACCCCTTTGTGGCTCATATTTCTTCTAAAGAGGGCAGGGCTGTCCTTATTGTCGACTTTACATTGCAAAGCCCAGCAAGTAGTTCTAGAAATGAAAGGCAATGGAAGAAAGAATGGATTCATGAAATAAATTGCAATCATTAAAAAGGAATTTCTCACCTGTGGCATTCAAAGTGTAAAACCAGGAGGCTACCCACTGGGTACTTTTTCACTTTGTACCTTTCTCTTGTGCAGTTCTAGCAACTTGCTGTGAACAAATTAACTTAATTAATTACAAACATTGCATCCCAATGGGAAAAAATGCCAGAGGCTAGTTAATAGATGTCTCAGTATGAAAGGAAATAACTGCTAATTCTGTCGGTTCCTGTTGAACACAGCTGGCCCTAGTTTCCTTCCCTTTATGATTCAGGTTTTGTGTTGTAGGTATATTTGACAAGTACAGAAACCTGTATCTCTTGCTTCTGCTTGGGCATAAGTGCCCAGACATACTCTGACACACACATTCACTTGTACATGTACATGTGGATAGATACCTTAAAAAGAAAAAAGAAAAAAAAGTGCATGGATGGAAATATCAAATGAGATATATGTAGTTAGACATAAAGAGATGCATCCAGAGGTGCATTTGTCCATCTCTTACCTTTCCATCAATCATGTTCACCCCTTTTTGGTCAATTAAAATAACATGTTCATAAACTGTATTCATATTAGCCAACATCGCTGAAAGCCTAAAACAAGTGGTGAAATCCAATTTTTTTTACTACCAGTTCTGTGGACATGGCTTGGTGGCTGTGACATGGCTTGATAGGTGTGGCAGGGGAAGGATACTGCAAAATCTCCATTCCCACCCCACTCTGGGCCCAGCCAGAGGTGGTATTTTCCAGATCTCAGAACTAATCAAAATTTCTGGTACCAGTTCTCCAGAAGCTGTCAGAACCTGCTGGATTCACCCCTGCCTAAAACTTATTTTTCATGATTGATTTTGATTGTCACACAGTTATTTTCTATCATATGATCATTTCAACATCAGGCAAGCATTTCAAGGAAATTAAAGCCAAGTTAATTTATGAATCTGAACAGGTCTAATTTGCATGCATACTATTCAGTTTGTAGTGTGTTACTTGCAATTTATAACACTTTCTACATTGAAATCCTTTAATCAATTTTTTTCATCCTTTCCTTTTTATTTTGCTTCAATTAATTAAATTTCTGATGATGCATTTTTGGCAAATTTCAAAAGAAAAAGAAAAACTGGATACAAAAGACAGTGAAATAAGTTCCTCTATCTCAAAAATACTTCAGAAAACAAGCAGTTCTAACTCACTCCTGGGTAGTAATATTCTGAAGCAGCAGTAATTTTCATAAAGGTGTATTCACTCTTCATTAAATCCATGTCTGACAATTGCATATAACTCTAATGCTCCATTTAATTCTCTGGATTATTTAGAGTAAACCTACAAATTATGTTAATAACATACAAAGCAATGAAGCTCTTTCTTTCTGACTAGAATATGTGAGTATGTTCCCATCTGAATTAGGCACTACACACAAGTTGGGGGTGGGGAAACTTTCTGCCAGCTGCTTTGTTTCAGAATTTCTCCTTGTGTATGACTTTCAAAAAGGAAAGACATTCTCTTTTGCCATCTAGTGGAAATACATCATGCTCCATTCATCTGGCAAGTTGTTTTGAAGTCACAAATGAAGGCAACTATACATGTCCAAGGATAATGTTTCAGATTCCAAACTGAGTCTGTCATTGGAGATTTAGTCTTCCAGGCTTTCAGATTCATGCTGGAGCCCATTCTCAGAGAACGTCTCTCTGAGAATGGACTCCACCAGTGCACATCTGGAGAGAGACTTGATCTCTTTCCAGGTGTGCACTGTGCTGGGCTGTGCATAGTATTTATGTTGTGCCTGATTGTGTGTGGCTTTTAGTTGTTAACTGGAGTGTTGATGGCCAGCTATTAAGTCATTGATTGTTTACTGACAAGGGACCCATTTCCCAGGTCTCAATAATTTCCCTGGTTATTTTTGACCCTGCTCAGTCAACAATCTTAGTAGCTGAGAAATTGAATATATATCATTCATTGCAATGTAAAGTTACCAATGAGTTTGGGTCTCCTTGTCTAACTGGTTGGTCAAGTTCTTGCAATCTGATGGTTAGCTGTCCTGCCTGTTCTATAAAGTCACAGCGGCAATCTATACAGAGATTACTCTGAAGTGACCAAATATTTATATATATATATATATTATATTATATATTATGTTATTTTATTTTATTTTATAATATTTATTATATTGTATGGTATTACCGTATTTTTTGGAGTATAAGATGCACTCCCCCCCCCTAAAAGAGGCTGACAATTTGGGTGTGTTTTATACTCCGAATGTAGCTTTTTCTAAGCTTTTTTTCAGACTAACGAGGCGCTAGCAAGTGAAGCAATCTTTGCAAGCTTTGTTCATTGTTACTCCCTCCGAATAAGCTTTTTTTTTCAGACTTAATGAGGTGCTAACGATCTTCCCAGCTTTGCAGGCTTTTTTCTTTGCATTTCCTCCAAAGAAGCTTTTTTTCAGCCCTAACCAGGGGATAAAATAATGTGCTAAAGCTGACCAGACTAAGGATGCTAGCCATAGGAATACCTGGTAGGCAGATTTATTTTCCCCTATTTTCCTCCCCAAAAATTAAGGTGCATCTTATACTCTGAAAAATGCTGTATATCATATTATATCATACTACCATATTTTTGGGAGTGTAAAGATGCACGTTTCCCCCTCTAACAGAGGGTGGAAATGTTGGAGCATCTTAATGAATACAGCAATATTGGCTTCCTGAAACTCTGCCCCTGAATCCCATTTTTGCGAAAAATGGGCCTGTTTTAACAAAAACGAGGTGTGGGAGGCTTGCAGAGTGTTTCTGTGAGCTGGCGGAAGGCAAAAACGTCCCTGCTTTTGTGAAAAATGGGCGAAAAACGGGCCATTTTTAAAAAAAAACAGTCATTTTTTATTTCCCAAACCCTCTGCACATCCCATTTTTCACAAAAACAGCTGGAAAATGGGTCCGTTTTTGCAAAAAACAGGGTGTTCAGAGGGTTTGTGGGGCTTGTAGAGTGTTTCTGTGGGCTAGGGAAAGGCAAAAAATTTTTTTCTTACTTACCTCTTTGAAATCTTGGTGCATCTTATACACCGGTGCGTCTTATAGTCCGAAAAATATGGTATATTATAACATTACTACATTACATCATATTATTATTGTTTCTTCCTTCCATTTTTATTTTTGTGAAAAGCTATTGTTATTGCTCTTCATAAGTTGAAGTTGAATGAAGAAACAATAATCATGCTGTTCACCAATTATTTAAGGTCCACTTACAGTTATCTTACAGGATCTTAGTAATGATAAACTATGATTTGCAATCACTAAATTTCAACTCTGCAGATTAAAAAGATACTTAAGAAAATTAGCTAGCTTAGTGTCTTATTGCATTTTATCAAGCCCTGTAGACATGCTCACCAAATATATAATTATATTATCATAGCTGATAATGGCTAGGAAACCCAGATCTAAGATGTTAAAATATAAACTTTTCTACTGATGACTTTTCTCTGTAGTTCTGCCATCTCAAGTTAAATGGATTAAATAGTACATGGTCTAGGAAAGTTCTGCTGGGAATCATCAAGAATTCTTTTTAGTCAGGATATATTATATTACCTTAGATCATGAGTGGCCCCTCAGGTATTGCTGAAGTCCATGCAGCATGATCAGTTTAGGTTTACTCAGTAAAATCTGAAGGGCGACATGTTTTGGGCCCTGTGTTACCTATCTAGATAAATAGTAAAATATATTTACTATTATATATTTGACACAGAGAAAAAACAGTCTAGTTCGGAGGTAGACATGTACCATGGCGAGAAAAATGAATCTTGAGAGTTTACCAGACAGATGGTATAGTGAACAAACCTGTTACAGAATCTGGTAGTCCTGCTATAAATACTTTGAAACCTCTTCCCAGAGAAGAGTAACAGACACAGATCGTTAAGTGGATATGTGGGATCTTTAACAATGCTTTCATCTCTAAGCACATAGCACTTATAAGCAATATCCTGAATAACGGGAAGAGAGCTTCCTATAATCTTGTCAGCTGTCCTTACCACTCTCCGTATGGACCTTCTATCTGAGGCACTACTACCACCAAGCCAAACTGTGATGCAGTTTGTTAAAACGCTCTCAATCATGCCTCTGTAAAAAAAGTGGCCAGGACAGAAGGAGAAAGATATGCTCTCCTCATCCGACACAGGAAATGCAGACACTGGTTTGCACATTTCACTAAGGATGACGTATGAAGAGACCATTTCAGATTGTTAGTTATCTGAACCCAGATACTTAATACTGTTGACCACCTCTACAGCTGCATTCTAGATACTGAGAGTATAACTATGCCGGCTCTTTCTAAAATCTACTATGATCTCCTTTATTTTATTAACATTTAGAATCAGGTTACTTTTACTGCAGGCTACTTTTATTTCTATGCAAAGCTAATATAATGATTGGTGGTGCTGATTTATGTTTTGTTAATTGGGTTGACACATCCCATTGTAAGCCATGATTTGCAAAACAGAATGGGTAGATTCTCCCAAGACCTAAGACTGGATTCAAGTAAAATGGTAAACTCATTGAAAGCTTTGCTTTTGATTTAAGTCAATGTCTGAGCATAGCCAGTATAGCTATAATTCACAATTTATAATTTTATAATTTCATATTTTACATAATTGTGGAATTTTACTACCGAAAGCTATCTGTGGACATGATCAGTAAAATTTAGCAGGCAAACCTTTTCTAACAATGTGGTACATTGTTCTCAATAATTTCAGGAAACAGTCCTCAGTAATTTAAGAAAATATTTTGTATGTTATCTTGGTCCCTTTAGCACCTATTTTATTTAATGTCAAGTGAGGCATAATAACTGCATATTAGAGGATTATTTTGATTGTCACTTTTTGATCTGAATTTGAAATTGATGGGACCCTTTATAAGTCTGACTGGAATTTGATTCTCCAAGTATTTACATTAGTATATTTCTGTTGAATCAGAGCCAACAAGTTAGTGCTCCATGTCTTAAAGAACATAGTCCATGGAAAACCTGTAAAACATATTAGAAAAACTTGCTTTTAGGAGATTCCCTTAAAACATTTTCATGGTTTCTGCCCTGAAGTCAGTGAAATCAATGGGAGGGCCTTGGTATAAATGATCAATGAATCATTTGGCCACCCTGAAACACATTTTGGGATAAAAGCTAGTAACAGTCCAATAAACTCTGAAGCAATGTTTATACCAGCTGTGAATCTAGGTCTTGACATTTTGATTTTCTTTATTTTTCTTGTTCATTTTCATTAAAACTGGTTAGAATTTGATTAAATGTAAGTACTATGCCTGCTGCTATGACATTACACTAAACGGCAATGGTTTCTTAACACATAGAGAATTTTTAAAAAACCAATACCAAATAATTCATGTAAAGCATTGTCTGTTCCGTGGTCAAATGTTTATAAAAGTGTTATTTTATTCACAATGGTTACCAAAAATTCACTTTTTAAAAGTTGGCTGCAGAATACCTTTCCCCATGTGTTTTCTCTCAAACATACTTAATCAACTGGAATGTTCTGGCTATACCGCAGCTGCCTGTTTATGTTTTGTTCCTATTCACATTAATGCAGATGGTTACTTGTATGGAACTAGTATCATATTGCTACAACCAGTGGAAAGGAGGCAGTATGCTTAAAGCTTTTCCTCTTCCTTTTCATGTCAGAGTTAAATCTGGGCTTCCTTTGTATTAACAAGAAATGGCTTAATGTTTATTCATTTTAATTTGCAAGCCTGAGAAAAAGTTTGGCATCTATGAAAACAAAGGCAGGGGAAAGAATCACTGTTGACAATATTAATAGCTATGTTTTGTGCCAGTTATCAAATGAAAGGCTCCTTGAAATAACAAGAAAATTTGCCACGTATTAATGTTCAAAGAAGCTAGAAGTCATTAAAGAATTATCTAATCATGTTCTGAATGATGATATAAACTGATCAGTACCCTGCTAGAGGAATGCATGATTACAATTTAATTATTTACCTGTTTTCATGCTTTCCAAATATTCAACAATATTCACAATACATAAATATAAAGGAAATGCATTAAAAACAACCATTTAAAGAAATACATATTTTAATGAATTTTTTCATGTAGACACAGGTAGAAGTAAATTAATGAATTTTGTAAAGTGTTCAAGTGACACATGCTTTCAATCCTCCCAAGGTTTCTTAGTCATGTTGTCATAGATATCTGACTATGTGATGGTATCCATGGATGTTTCTTCTCAGGATGTCTCCTCGGATGCTAGTTTGGAAGGGAACCAGCTTTTTTTGTATTCTATAATAATATAATATCAATACAACAAATTTACCAAATAAAACATTAAACTATTTAAACAAAGTATGTCATAATGAAATTATCATTCTTTAAATAAGTGTTGGCGAAGCAGTTACATGGTACCAGAATCAACCCTAACCCTAACCTTTAACCTTTTAGCTAATAAAAATATTGCAGAAAACAATTGAGATATCACAATTAAAAAAAAAAGGATTGAGGGGCAGTAAACTTTAGATTGGATAAGCTTAATATCAGTTCCTGAGAAAATAGTTGAAAGTACAAATTGCCATCATCTATGTCGGTATTTTATACCCAGAACAAAGCAATTATTCCAGTGCACACTCGACATATAGTTCAGTAGTTCAGTTCTATGTGTATGATGCTTATTGTTGATAAGGATCTTTTATTTTATGTACTCTGAGGGCATATTCACCAAGACACACTTGGCCAATAAAGAATTCTATTCTATTCTATTCTATTCTATTCTATTCTATTCTATTCTATTCTATTCT
>JANHFT010001804.1:0-21309 GCA_032467955.1 Pseudoxenodon macrops | reverse complement strand
TGATAAGGTGCAACACGTAATGATAGTCATAAGGTACAAATAAGCAATCAGGAAACAATATCAATAAGAAGTCATAGAATACAAGCAACAACTTACAGTCCTGCAGTGTAGGAGGGAAGGAAAAGAGAGGAAAGGAAAGGAAAGGAGAGGAGAGGAGAGGAGAGGAGAGGAGAGGAGAGGAGAGGAGAGGAATCCCTGCAGATTTTATTCTGCTAATCGTTGCCGATTATAGGGGATGGTGTTCATCTCCATTTCAAATCCATTGAGCCAGCATTGCCTGAAGACGTTTCTGCAGTCATGCGACCAGCAATGTGCTGTTATCTGCCCACCAAAGTGGTACCTATTTATCTACTCACATTTACATGTTTTTTTAACTGCTAGGCAAAGATAGGCACTCGCCCCGATTCGAAACTCGGGCCTCAAATCCGGGTTGTTGGCTTTCTATCACACTGCCCACATAAGACCCAGCATCCTAACCACTGAGCCAGGGTGGAATATGAAAGTATTAAAAATGATCTCTATCACGTGCTATCAGTTCTACAGCCTTACTTTCCAGAAGTTATCACTACATCACTTTTAAAAAAGCTGCACTTGTGAGGTGCTTTTTCTCCACATGAGGACGGCGCCGAGGAGTGTACTTGCCAAACAATCTGGAAAGAAAGGGGGAGGCTGACTGTTGAAGAATGGATTTTGAAATTGACTGCATCAGCAGAGATTGCGAAATCAAATGCTTTGCTTAGAGATAAGGGGCTAGACAGCTTTTTCAGGAACTGGAAACCGTTTGTGGACTTTCTATGCACTAAATATAATAACAGATGGTTAACAGGGGGATTTGAATATTAGTGTAATGTTTAGTTTAACCTGTTGACTGCTTTGTCTGTTTTCTTCATACATCTATCTGTCTGTCTGTCTGTCTGTCTGTCTGTCTGTCTGTCTGTCTGTCTATCATTTATCATCTATCTCTTCTATAGCTATATATCATTCTCTCTCTCTCTCCCTACCTATCTCTATCTATGTAAAAGAGGAGGATAATTTATTGCTTTCTCTCCTTTTTCCCCCAAATTCCCAGACATGGATTTTACATGTTCAATGTTCAATGCATTTGATTACATTTTTGTCTTTTTTTTAATACACTATTTTTGTTGCTGTTGTTAATGTTGAATGTATGCTTGAGGATGAGCAACAATGGGTAAAGGGAATGGAGGGCAACCAGGAAGTAGAAGTTAGGGGGAGGAGAAGAAACAGAAAGTAGATGGGTAGAAGGTGGAAAGGAGGAAGGAAAGAAGGGCTAAGGAAGTAGAAAAGGAAAGAAGAAAGGAAAAGAAAGTAGAAGAGGTGGTGCGTTGTTGTGCAATAAAAGAAATGGAAAATAGAAGGAAAACAAAGTTAGATAAATTGGGAATTGATGTTAAATTACTTAAAATGAAAAATGTATACTCTGACGGGGGATGTTGCAAGTTTCAGGAAGGGGAGGGAGAAAATATGAGAAAATCGATATTAAAATGTGTTATTGGTGTAAGCTTGATGAAGATAAATCAGAATTGAAATGTTTTAAAAAATCTATATGTGGGAATTGTAAGTTGAAAAAGAATTGGTAATTGTACATGAAAATGAAATTGGAAAATGAATTGTGTGAAAAATAAAAAACTATTTGGAAAAGGAAAAAAAAAGATGGACTTGCCTTGTCTAAATTTAAAAAAACTGCTGGAAAACATTAATTCTGTTTTCTTGATTCAGGAACTATGGCTGCAGCCACCCCGAAATCAAAATCCAAACATTAATATACTGTCTCTGTGTAAGATATCTTGATAAAGGAAGAATGGTGAAGGAATATTGGATTCAAAGATCAATATGTTCATTGTCAAATGACCCATAAGATCATATCAGCACCAGTTCGCCAAATCACTGTCATACATAAGTGACAATATGGAGAATGAAGACAATACATTCATTCTGCCTATCTGAAGAGATCAGGAAAGGGCACCGCAAACCCAAGTGTTAATCACTTTGTACTCCCAGTAATTATTGAGTGCTTTGAGAACACAAAGGAAATTAGTTAACAAAGTAGCAGCTACAATCATAAATAGAAAGGGAGGGAGAGAAAGAGATGTGTATGGAAGTTAATTTCATGTTCAGAATAAGGTTTTAAGTTCAACTTGGGAGGAATCAGAATTACTGTTTCCTGAACAAATCTCCAGGAGACTATAAAAATTACATTTCTACATTTTGGTAGAAATATAAAGTTTCTAGAAATGTTGCAGCCATAGAACCAGGAGGCTCCCCCCCAAATAAAAAACCAATTGGTTGGTTTATTAAATTACCGGGTTTGTTATATTAAATATTCAAGATGATAACCCAACTTTTCAGGAGCTAGGGTAAGCCAATAAAGTCTGTCAGCAATTTCAGCATAACCTTAGCAAGCATACATAAATTAATTATTATTTCTTTGCACAATCATACAGATGTTCAGACTGGATTTGGCATTTTTGTCCACCTATCAAGTCATTCCCAGGGTCCTGGAATAAGCAGATGTGGATGTGTGATGATTATTATTTGCCTTGTTTCCTCGAAAATATAAGATCCTGTCTTTTTTTTTTTGAACCCTGAAATAAGTGCTTGGCCTTATTTTCGGGGAGGTCTTATTATTTTGGGGCGCATGGAGCAAGACAGGGCTCCTCTTGCCGTCTTACCTGATTTCCAGTTCTGTCTCCCTAACCATAACCAGATGAAATGGTGGGGACCGGCTGCACGTGCATTTAAATATTAGTGAGGGGCTTACTTTTGGAGGGATTATTTTGGAGGGATGCACTCAAAAGTCCAATTGGGCTTATTACCCCTTATTTTGGGGAAAACAGGATATTTTAAACAAAAAATGTTTAAAATAATATATTAATAAATAACACAGGAAGCATGAAAGCAATTTTTATATAAAATATGAGTTTCTGGAAAAAAATAACAGTCAATGCAAAATGAAGAAGTAACATCGTAACATTTTGATAATACTAAGATAAATTGAAATAGTCCTTTAATTCAGCCTTTAACCAGCTATTATTAAACAGGAATGAAAGGAAGTTAAATATATAGAATTATATTCTTTCCTCCTGAAGGAATTAATGTTTTTAAGTCCAGTGTTCATGGACTACAATTTAGATTTACAGAACTTGGCATCAACATAGCTTCCATTTTCTTCTATGAAAGAAAAACTATTTGTTTACAGACCTTCTTGGTTATCACAAGTAAAGATTTCCTGCCTCATAAAAAAATTAAGTGAAAGGCCAATTAGTCTGATTCCATCATTGGTGACCTCGTGAGATAGTCAGAGCACAATATTTACATTAATTTACATGTTATAAAAATGGTGAGTGGTATATTGAAGAAAACTATAGCAGACTAATGATCTGATGTAGTAATACAGTATTATAATTCCTATACAAATTAAAAGAGGATAATTAAGCATTCAGATTTAAAAGTAATAGTTAAGAAGCTAAACCATGATTTTTGCCTGATAGATAGGAAACTGATTTCCAAATACTACCAGCATAGATGTTCATACAAGGAAGTGAAATAAATTGGACTGCAAAAGAGAAGAATCTAGAGATGTAATTTCCAAATCAAGACAAAATATTATATGCCTTTTTTTTTTAAAGTTGCCTTATCTCATTTTTTGCTTTATGGGTAAGAGACAAGTCAGATGCCATAATCAAATTATATTTAAGATTTTGAAACATTGATGGCTTATTCAAACCTAAATAACTTTTTCAGTGTCTATCCATAAGTCAAAATTAATATATTGTATAAGGATCGATAGCAATTACTTTCTCCATCCGACTTCTAATTCTGTACCTAATTATGAGGAATGAATGCAAAGTGAAGTGGGGCTTGGGTAATTTTAAAACTCATTGAGGTGAACGTAGAGGAATTTACATGATGAACCAGCATTTTTTTCCCTAAAAAATATGCCCTAAAAAAGATGACCTTGATGGAAATATATAGAAGCTCTTGGCTAGATAAAAAGTGCTCAAACATTTTATAAGTCCAGAACAATGAGATGTCATCTGGAATTGCTTAAGACAGACATATCTATAATTCATTAATTATAATAAAGAGAAAAAGGCACAGCATAATCAGATTTTCAAGATTTTATTATGAAAGTCAATCTCAAAAAAATAGAAGTTTTATCCCTTCTATAGAGTTGATTTCCTGAACTGACATCAATCAGTTAGCTACTCCTAGTTTTGGGTTTTATATATATGCATATTTCATTATCAGCTCCTCAACATCATCAGCCATGCTAATAATAAAACAGTTGAACATTCCAGCATAGACCTCTGTAGCACTCCATCAAAACTACTTTTTAAGATGGTTTGAAGCATTTTATGATTATTTTGTCAATGTGATCATGCAGCAAATTATGAATCTAACAGATGAATTATATAATTCATATTTTACAATTTTATTAATATAGATAGCATGAAAAGCATGGTTTGTGATGTAAAAACAAACTTTGTCCATGGCATTCCTTAATCTATTAAGCTAGCAATTTTGTCCCTTTTTTTTTATTAGTCAGGCATGACGTGTGCGCAATTATATGATGGTTCTTCTTGTATTATTATCCAGGTGCTCTCAAGCTGGCTGTTATTTAGATTGCTTGAAGAATTGTACAGTGTCTCAGATACTTAATGTATTAGATTCATGACCTTTTCTTTTTTAAAGAAAAAGACTCTACCATTTAAGTAAGGACACATGAGTGGATAAAGATAATGCCATGGGAAAATGCACATGTTTAGTCTATGTGGGTTGAATGTGTTCATAGACTATGTTGCTGGTTTCATTTATAATGTAGACATGACAATAGGTCAGGGATATGCAACAAAAAGAAAGGCATCTATTATAAATCTAGACATTCCAAATCCCCTTGTAACAATAAGTGGGAAACATTGCAAGATTTTGGTTTAATCAAATAGCTGAAATAGTGAGGTCATCTTCCCCTTCTCTTCTTCCACCCATATTCCACAAGTTGTCTTTGTGTAATAATTCACAGATCCTTGGGGATGGGTATATTTCAACCAAATACACAAAACAGCTATTCTTAAATTTTCAGTTTATTGTTGGTTATTTGCTTTGGTTGGTTCAGTAGACTGATTTGGGTGAGAGATATTTGCTTTGGCATCACAATGGATTGCCTTTAATAAATTGTGTTTGTTCTGGCACAGGCCTTGCTTTGCCATCTGTTTCCAATGTTAGAATAGTTAAAGATTGGACAGACATGTCAACCCCCTACCATGTACAGGGGCAAAGCTGGTTTCCTACATGGAAATCAGTTGAATAACAATTATGCAAAATTATGCAGAAATTGAAACAGAACATTATTTTATATCATATTTCAACTTGTAGCCTTCTGAATTCTTTTTTGTTTGTTTATTATTTGGCGTTCATATTGATTTAATTGCATTTGTTTCTTTTAAGGATAAAATATTTGAATAGGCACATCGGCATCATAAAGTACACAAAAAGCAACCTATTTATGCTATACTGATTTTGAAATATGTGACCATTTGGACAGATCTTTTTCCTTCCCAAAATATATATACAAAATCTCCTTCAATAGAAATGAGAAAATGAAAGAATGTGGTAAAAGCTTTAAGGGGAACTTCATTTCTTCCTTAATAACAGCATTTCTCTTGTTGATAGGTAGGGGGTGATTTTGCTCCCAATTATTTCAAGGCAGGGAAAATGAGGTGATGACACATTTCAGGCAATATAACATGCTGGCCAATAAAGAAGTGAAATGAGTGTCCCTCTGAGTGAAGAGCCGTGATTCTGATAAAATTCTTAGACAGTCAACACTGGGATCTAAGGAAAATGTTACCATGTGTTCTCCATTCCCATAAACCTCAGTCACACATTTGTACTGTTCACAGAATGAAGGATTTTATGTCTAGCTCCAACTAAGAGTTTTGGAATTGTAGTCCAAAACATATGTAGAGTACAGATTGGAGAAGGCTGTTCAATGAAATTTTGTTATGTGATATAACAGTGCTGCAAAAGTAACATGAAGGGGAAAAAATACATTGGCAGCTTCTTAGTCCTTAGTTCCTCCACATCACACTTCTGATTGGACTAATTGATAATTAATAATTGGACTGATTAGACTGTCTACTGTCGATCTCACCCCATTTCTAAGAGGTCTTTAAGGGGCATGCATAAGCGCACCAGCATGCCTACCGTCCCTGTCCTAATGTTCACTTTTATTTGTATTTTTTCATATATTCATGATCATGTTTATATTTATATCTGTTATCTAATACATGCTTAATGAAATTAAATAGATAAAACAAATAAAATATTTTGTTAAGCTTCAGTGTGGTTTGGTTTTTACTTAGGCTATTGAATAAGCCAGCAAATTGTGACTTATTCATAAAATCAAGGCTATTAAAATGGTCACTTAATGGAATATGTTGAACTCAAATTGTGTCATGACAGAACATCACCATCACCACTATGGGAAAAATGGAAGGAGATATAGTGGCCACAAGTACCAATTATAATTGGTAATTATTACATGTGATTAGTAATGCTAATTTTTAAAGCTAAAATTCATAGTATTCATGAAAACTTTTTACAGATCCCTTCATGATCTGGAAAATGGAACAATGGAATCTGTAATCATAATTAACTGAGATTTAAAATCTAAGACATGAATTTTATTCTTAACTGTCCCATGAAAGCTGTTATCCTGCACTACATATAGTGCATACTTGCAGACTGAGTGATGCACTTTTCATTCCCACCCCTCAAAGGAAGCAGAAAAAATGATATAGTTTTTTATTTATACTGCATACAGTGGTTTAAAGTCAATGTGCCTATTGTAATATCAAAGTAGAAGAAACATTAAAAAACATTTATACTTAATAACCAAGCACAATTTCTTAAAATGGGCATCAGTTCTTCGCCTTGCAGATCTAAGTACACGTTGGAAGCTTATAGCCAACATATCTAAAAAAACAATAATATGTTTTTAATATGTTTATATCCCCGTTGTGTAATTTAAAGCAATTCCTGTTCATGTAGGAGAACAAATGATCTTGGACTTGAAAACCTGGTCAACATATATTATGTTTATATCCATTCTGTTGGATATACAAAGTATGTTTGATGGGATCATTCCTGTAGAGGATGCTTTGAATTGTTAGATACTGTTTAATAAAAGCCTTGTATATAACACTGATCTACACTCTAGGGCATATGTGCCATTAACTTTTTCAAAAACTATTTTAGGTCTTGGGACAACTGAAACATCTGCTTATGTACCTCTTCGAAAAATATTGTATTTCAGTCTTAAATATTTTTAACCACATGTGATTAGTTACAAAGAAAGAATTTGTAATGCAGATCATCCTTTTAGATGTGGCTGGATACCATTATTAAACATTGGACTTCTTTTTACTGATTCCCTTTATGCTTCTTAAACCACACTTGGAACTGATCCTAAGCACTCAGTTATGTGTTATAAGGATCACTCCTACAATATTCTATTTTCCATATTTAACTGCAAATGTCTGCATAAATTAAATGGATTCATTTGTTTCAGTTGCAAACATAAATAAATGCATTGTTAGCTACCACACAAAATATGTGATCCAGAAAGATTTTTGGATTACTGTTTATTCTAAGTCACAATTACTTCCCGAGCAAATTAATAACAATGATGTCTCGGCACCATTTTTCATGTGGTTAATTATTTTCTTTACAGGTTTGTATCAAAGTTAATTAGGGATTTCACAATCCATCATCCTGACATCAAAGTGGAAATAAAGAAGCAGCATTCAACTTTATAGATAAACCACAACAACATAGAGATTGGAATGCAGGAAATAATTCTTAACAAGGCTATATTTGTAGGAAGTCATATATTTAAAGAATATTCACAGTACGACTTTGGTTTAAGTCAGACCAACATAATTCAATGTTGTTTATAGATCATTACTTTTATAATGATAAAGAGAAATTTACTGAATGTTACAAATAAATTTAAAATAAATACAATATATGAACATATGATGCTGTACATTTCACACAGACCATAATTGTTCTTAATGATATAGACAGCTATATAATTTTTAATAAATAAATGAATACAAATATATTCCCAATACAATAGCAATTTTATGACAGGCTATTTGAACATAAAAGTCTTTACATCAGAAGATTTGGTATGAAGATACTGTCAAAATCCATGTGGTAAAAATCTTGTTTTTCATAGAAACTCAAGATGTAAGTCTTACATCATGAGTTTCTATGAAAAACAAGATTTCATATCAGATCTTCTGATGTGAAGAATTCTTAACATTGTAAGACTTCAGTAGGTAACTTATAGAGAGATTCATGACTGTAAATTTATACACAATTAACTGACAATAAATTCTTTTTAATTTTTTTAATTAATCTATTGTAATAATTACTAGTAACAATTAAGAAAGCAATTCCAAGCCATCTTCAATGTTCCTTAAAACAGGATTCAGGCATAAACCATATTTTTCAGAATATAAGACGCACTTCCCCCTACCCCTAAAAGAGGCTTAAAATTTGGGTGCATCTTATACTCCGAATGTAGCTTTTTCGAAGGTTTTTTTTCAGCCCTAATGAGGTGGTAGTGAGTGAAGCGATCTTTGCAGGTTTTTTTCATTGCTTCTCTATATTAGCTGTGCTTTAGAAGTTTTAATTCTGCCCTAACCAGGGGATAAAACAATGTGCTAAAGATGCTAGCCAGATGAATACCTGGTAGACAGTTTCTTTTCCCTATTTTCCTCCCCAAAAACTAAGGTGCATCTTATATTTACTCTGAAAAACATGGTAGATTGATTTCACTATTTAGAATTCGGATTCAGAAAATTTAATGATAGTCACAGCATCCATTATTATTGGCCTTTAAGCCTGGATTATGGAGCGCCACAGGTTGTCACTCTTGATTTAATTGTTCAAGGCCAAATTAGGTGTGATGATGACAAACTTTATTGGCTGAATAGCTGGGAAAGGGAAAACTATTTAGCAGAAATGTCCAAGTGGAGAAACTTCTTTATTTTTTAATTCCTTGATTCCATTTCTTAATCAATGTTTGAGGAAATTCCATGGCACAATCACATCTTAGCTGATCCTTGCTGAAGCACTTAAAATCTATTCCTACAGCCCAGATTTTGTGCTGAATACTTTTGCATTATGAACTTTCTGATGCTGCAATAGTCACCTTATGAAATTCAACTTGAAGTTCATTTTTTAAAAGTAAAATAAAATAAAAAGAATTATGGAGGTCTAATGGGAATTTTTCTCCCCAGTAGTTAACTCCAAAGAGTTACTCCAACTTATTGTGTTTGACTGAAGTGATATATGATTACAGCCTAATCTTATACTAATTTAAATGTGCCTGCCATTTGGTTTGAGATGTTTAGGTTACCCATTTATCCACAAAACTGAAATAGGATAAGTTTCAGACATGAAATAGATGACTGAGCTAGCCAAATAACTGTGTGATGTAATGGCTAGATATAAAGAAATGGAACCAGTAAGTAAACAGAGTTAAAGTATTTTCTTACACTTGCGTTTTTAAATCCATAGTCTGGTGTTCTAATTTCAGCTTTTAAATACCTGCACATCTGTTGTTTTGCATGTCACAAAGAGAATTGTGAACAATAGCCAGAACTTCCTTTCTTTTGAGACCTTCGGGCTAATGGTTCAATCAATACCTAAAGGGTACTGAAAAAAAAGTTTTCCCAAACATGACTGACAAAAATAATTATAACAATAAGTTGAAATAAATATATACTTACCAATGTCGGCAATGAGTTCCACTCATTTATATGAACCAAATAAACCCTACTCCATTTGCAAAGAGCAGGAGGAAAAAGCTTTTGTGCTGCTTTTGTTTAATTTTAATTTAATTTATGTTCTTTAATTTGATTCAATACATTGACTCCATGCCTTGGCCATCACCAGCCTTCTGAGACCTGTCTTTTCTCCCATTGCTGGCATTCAAGTGGAGCGAAGTGGAATGGACCCTTTTTTTTCTTTCTCTATTGCCAAAGGAGAGGATTTGGTCGGCTCTACCAGCTGCCAGAGCATCATACTATGAAGCTGCTCCTGCTATTTGGGATGATTTTGCTGGCTTATTTGCCATCACTCAGATTGGATTTTTTGTCCTTTGATCTCAAAAGCAGGGAACTGGATAGTTCTACAATGTCTAGCATATGCCCACTTCCAATGGCCATTGAAATTCATATTCAATTGCTGATTGATTTCAGAGACACATTTCTGACACAGGTTGAAGAACATACAACCCAAAATACAATACAATACAAACCTGGGACTTTGGGACTCAGCATTGAATCAATCTAAGGCATACTTTGATGGCTCCGATGATTACTCCCACAATTCTGATTGGTGTTCTCCTTTCACCACCTATTGGAATAAAACAATAAGGCAACCATATGAAAAAACCAGTCACTGGGGTAAATGCTATTTTTGATGTTTGATGATGAACAAATTTGCTTTGAATTCATACATATAATTCAGTTTTCACAAGGATTCAAGACAGTACTGCAGACTAAAGTGGACAGAATTGTAAGGATGGAAAGATCTTTTGCCTTTTATGTTGATGCTGCACAATAAAAATAAACTTTTTTTCTGGGTGGATTGTAAGAAATTGCACCTATTAAAATAATATGAAATAATAGCCTATTAATACAAAGTATTAAAATTAATGCAAATAAAGATCTATGTCTCTTGATTCTGCAGAACAAAAAGTACATTCAGTGTTAAACTGATATTAATCCAATACACTGTGCCACACTTAGCTTGTGGTGCTTCATGCTTCCTGCAATATAAGATACTAATAGAGGGCCATGAGAATAAGGAAACCAAGAAATGACAATTTAGCTATTTCTCCAGCTGAGTTTAAATTTAAATGTCCAATGTTGGGAGATATGCAGAACTAAGCATTGACATCCACAGCAGGGAGTAGGGCGGGGATAGTGATAGATAAAATGTGTGTTTTAACCATAGTGTGCAATTTACATGCCTGTATGAGATACTGTAATGCAACTATGAAAAACAGAGGTTGTGTTGTGACATCAGAGTACATGTTCAATATATTTGCATAATTGTGGTTTGTACTAGATACCTATAGCTAAACATTTTTATGCTGCAATCCAGAGTTTATTTTGACTTATACCTTTTGTATAAGCTCTGCATATTCTGAATATGGTACTTTTGCAATCTTTAAACAGCTAATAAACAAGACGATTATTCATGAAGTCATTCTCGGAATGAGTCTTAAAGTTCAATGGACTTAATGGTCTTATTTATTTATTTTTTAATTCACTTCATAAAATTATAGCTTGGTTGAATATTCATAAAGCTACTACAGTAGTTAGCTTGAAATTTTAAATAGAGAAAATATTGGAAGCTTCTGATTTGGAATCAAATAAATTAATAAAAAAAACATTAAAAAGCATTAGAGTAGTTAAAGCCAGTCTAATATTTAGCACTGAGAGAAAAATTGGTCTTTTAAGGCTTAGAAGAGCTTCATATTTTCCAGATTATTCTTAGGATACTTTAGAATTGGTGGTAGCTGTGAACTTCCTATACTGTGTGGATTGAAGTAAGATTCCTTGTCATTTCTTTGCTTTCTGTTATACGTCTGTCAACTGCAACCTCCTTTGCTTTTCACATTCTTCATCTGAAAAAGTCTCATGGGAGAAGTTCCCTCATGACACCTTGTTTGGGGTTTAATTGAAGCATGAGAAGGCAAGAGGTGTTCTGTTGTAGAGACACCAATTTCTCAGAAGGAAGTTCTCTAACCAGTTTTTTATGAGGTCAGGAAAAAGGCCAAAGGTCTAACATTAGAGTCATAAAAACCAAAAGGAAAACTTATATAATCCAAAAGCTATCTAAAGTTAACACCAAAAGTTTTTGGATCAGACTGAAGAAATGGCACTCAAAGGAACCGTATAAGAACCAGAATACTGATTCCAGTCTATCAATCATTACAACAGAAAAATCTAATAGTGGTTCTGGAATGAGATGAGTTCCTGAATGAAGGCAAATATATGTGTTCCAGGATCCAATCTGGGTCAGTCACTGGGACCAGAGGTTTCATTTCTGAGCTTTCAGACTCATGCTGAATCCCATATTCAGCAGAGTGTGCTAGAGAGACGTTCCCTGAAGATGGGTTCCAATACAAAAGTTCAGAAGACAAAATATCTGGTCCCAATGACCAACCTAGACTGGATCCTGAGATGTTCATTTGTAATCAAGTGGTGTTGTCTTTAAGAGTTGGCAGATCCACATTATCTCATGTGGATGGAAAACTTCAAGCTATTTGTTCTATCAGAAACTGAAAAAACATGAAATAAAATTCCAAGCAACATGACATTTGTTGGCTCATCCTATTCGAAAGAAAAATAGAACTTTATAAACTATCCCTGACAATTAAAAAACAAACAAAAATGAAATCATTAAACCTAAATCCACCTAAAGCATTGCATGGAGTTTTTCTTTAAAGGTGGTTTATTACTATTTACCTCTGGACAGTTTTAACCCCATTTACTTTGCTAGGGACAGTATAAACCCAGAATATATTTTTTTAATCAGTGATTTAGGTCCACAAACTATTTAAAGAACCATTGTCAAATCTAAGCTGCCTTTTACACTGGAATATAAATTGTTTAGAAAGCGAAAAGCATGATCATATAGAAGTCCTGTTCTTAGCTGCAAATTCTCCATCTGATTCGACTGCTTTGGTTGGGGGTAGCTGTCATTTTTCCTTATTTCTCCAGAACATAATACACAAATTGTTGTTTGCATCTCTACAAGTAACAGTGCCAAAAGAAACTTAGTTTTTTTAGAAAAAAAATCTTTAAACCAAGCTACTATCTTCCACTATTATACTCTGGTAGCATATTTTATTTAACTAGAAATAAGGCTGAGATCAACAATGTTGTTATTTTCATTTTACAAGTCTGTTCAATCTGTGAGGACTATTTACAGATTAAGCCACCATGCAAACACAAAAATGTAAATTAGAACAAGAACTAAAATGCTTTCTTGCTATATAATTATTTTAATAACCCAAAATTTCTCAAATATTACAAATACAAATATTATATCAAGTACTCCAATTTGGGGATGCCAAATTACATGTGAGTGCCATGCTATCTTTAATAATAAAAGCCAAACAAAATCTCTACATTTATTCATTTATTTAGAATAGTAGAAATAGTAGAAATAAAGATCAATATCTTGGACCAAAGATGAGATAAATAACCTATTGGGATCGAACCCAAATTATATATCCTTTTATTTGAAAAAAAGTACAGTGAAAAGTGCGTAAGTAGAACTGATTGGGATAAATTGTAGGGCTGATACAAAAATATGAATTGTGTTGTCTTTTAGTTCTGCATTTTAATCCATTCTATTATCTATCAATGTGTTATTTTCTTGTATTTTGTTTTCTGATGTAGCATTATAAATAAAGATCTATTTATTTTCCTACTAGTTATATTCAATTTACTTGTTTTTCAATATATATATTTTTGAATGGAGAACATTTGACTGAATTTTTTATGGGTCAAGTATGACATTCTTCTATTACTTTAGTGAAGAAGTAGCCATAAACAACTGGCCTTTTCTATTGGTTCTAAAGTGATCTGTAACCGCATTTACATTAAATCTCAAGGGCAAATGTCAAGCTGGAACTCTTCCCTTGACCTGTTCAGATTTGGAACTGTGGATTGTAAAGGAAGCTTCTGAATGGTAGAACAATGTGTAATAATTAGTAACACCCACAGAACAACTCATCTATTTCTGGCAACACATGAACAGCACCAGAAAAATAAATGCAATTATCAAGCATCCTGAGGTAGAAAAGTACCTCAGGATGCTCAAGGTAGAAAACAGAAATTTCTTGCCGGGAGTTAGAGTGTATGTGTGTGAAGGAAAATTGCAGGGCAGATTTTGGCACAGGATTAGTTCATAACATCTTCCTCAATGCAATCATATTCATGTATATTCAAATACATACCCTACTGAATACAATGAGATTTTTTTCATGTACTGAATTGTCCTGCATGTCTGCATTATTTAGTCAGATATCACTCTACCTTATAATTGCACCTACATTTTCCCCTAAAGCAAAAATAGGTTGCAAGGTAATTTCTACCTAGAGAGGCACTTTTCATATAGAAATTTTCAATACAAATAAGATGAGCATTCATATTTATGAACCTTAAGTAAAACACAATACTCGCTGGGCATTTTGCCATTCCATTTAATTTGCCATTATAACAAATACTTTTCTTTAATGACAGGTATTTCTGGGACTAATAGGTATGACTATATAATCAAGTGAAGAAAAACAGAAACGTTATGTATAATTTTGTTCACTTTCAAAGACTTTGTGGCCCCTTTTTGTTTCCAAACATTAGCCTTTTATTATGAGATCTGGAAAAAAAAGAGAAGGCAAAGTGTTTCAGCATCCATAATCACAGCCTATAGCAATGCCAAGGCACATGGCACAATCAAGATCTGTGAACTCTCCTAGATGCTGCTGTTCCCCATATGGAAGCTGTTAAATCACTTCAGGGCTTTTGACTACTCTAAATTGACTCTCATGTTGAAGGCTCCTTGCAGCAGAGAAATCAAAGAGAAATCAATTGGCCCCTGCTGTCAACAGTGGAAATGAGGAGGAGCATTCAGAAGATGGATTTTGATGATGTTCTATTTCACAAGCAAAAGGAGAACTTATCAATTTCATTGACCTCTAGGGATGATTTGCAAGCTTCCTGAAACACAGCTGTAAAATATCACAGAAAAGGTGGGGGGAGAAAGTTTTGTTTGAGAATGTTAAGGCATTATTTGAAGAAATAGTTTCATTCTTTCTTACTTTGTTTTGAGGCCTGACAGTTTAATTACTAGGAGTAAAAGAAGAAAAAAAATACAATATATTTTCTTTTTGCCGAAGTCTCCTATTATAATAGATGCTGACTTTGTAGTGGATATGTATGATATACTTTATATGTACAGATGAAAAATGAAACCATTTACAATATATTACATGGAATACAGAAAAAAAACCTCCATGGTCATCCATAGAAATGGATATTTCTATGTAAATGGATTTCAGCTTTCTAAAGCATGAGATTGTCAAGATGCAAAAGAGAATAAAATTAAAACGTGCAAATAGATTCCTAGAAGGTGGAATTTCGATGAATGAAACACATGCTGAAATTATCTTATACATTCTAGCTTTCACAATGAGAAGCCAATCAGAAGCCGAACTTTTCAAAAGAAGTGATTTGTTGCAGCAAACTTCAAGAAGATCTTGAAAGATCCTGCTTACAAAAACAAAACCCTGACAACCACCTTTGTTACCTTGCAGAAATTATAACTAAAGCATAGTTTTAAAAGCTAATAATATTGACATACTGTACTACACACATTTTTAACATTTTAAACCTTAATACTATATTATGGCATCAGATTACTTCAGTTTTCATACCAAGTTAATGCACAGCCTTGGTATATGCAGCTGAAAATGATTATTTTCCTTGTGTTTTTGCAAGCATCCGATGTGGAAAATTCAGACTAGAAATAAGTGGGTAGGATCATTATGAGCATTAAGATCTTCTTGAAGTTTGCTGCAACAAAGTGCTTCTTTTGAAAAGCTCAGCTTTTGATTGGCTTCTCATTATGAAAGCTAGAATGAAGTCTATACCATTTGTCTATTTGTTTTCTTTTCAGCTGCACATTCAAGAAACCCAACAATCAGCTGGAGAACATATGATGGCACAATTTCCTAACTTTAGCTTCAGTTAGGCAAGCCTGGAATAAAACTGTTGCATCTGGGGAGTTTTGGGGGGGAGAAACCTGAACTGAGCTCACAGTCAAATCACTTCACACTTTCTGCTAATTTGATTCCCAAGTCTCTACAAACCATCTGGCAGACATCTTCAACATCCAGAAGAAAAGAGGCAGGTTGATTCTATACAGAAAACCCAGTTGCTAAAAGGTGTAAGAATAGGCAAAATTTACCCCATGACTTTTCAGGTTCCCATTTGCTGTGATTCAGACGTTTGTGGCCACAAAATTCAGTAGAGTTTTGCTTGTGAAACTTACTTGGCTGGAACTCAAAGTAGTTGATGGAGAGATCTTGTTTTCTTTACAGCAAAACTCTCTAAAAGCACTGGTAACAATTAATTGGAAATAAGGATTTCAATCTAATACTTTTATTCACCATCTTGTAAATATTAGTAGGCTTGTTCTTAGGGAGGGGGAGATGTAACCTATAAATCATTGGATTCTTAGGAAAACTTAACATGGAGTCCTTGCATCAGTCTAGCAGTTCTACAGTTCTATGTTCCCATGCAATTGTGTGAATTTGTTAACCAATTTATTTATTTTTAGTTTAGCTTCAGCGTGTGGTAATAAAAAGAAATAGAAACAATAAAAACAATTGGAATGCTGGCTTCAAAATGGCTGAGTGGGTTAGAAGTGGAAACAGTGTTGTGTGGTTATGCCTTTACTTTCAAACTAGATGGCAAGTTCTAATGACACCTATACATTGTGTAAACTCAGAGTATCTTAATGTTAGTTGCTTGTATTAGTCTATTTTGTGCAGTGTTCAGTTCTGATAAATCTGAAGGGCCCCCCTAAGGTGAAAATTCAACAATTCACTAACTGCAGTAATCATACAAAACTTCAAGACAGTCTGACAGATTGTATTATGAATAAATAATATTATTATTAATAATCATAATAATATTATGAATAAATAAATCAAAAAGGCAAGAAAAATAGGTCACTTTTAACAACAAACATCTCTTCATAAAGAAAAATATATATTAGTAAATAATAATCAGGTAAGAGGAAGCCATAACTGTTCCTTTCTTTAAAAAAATCAATTCCTGCATGAATTTTTATTTGTAAAAAAATCTTTGGAATTTATGTAATGTTAAACTAAATGTTACCACCAATGATAGATCAGTTTAATCCTTCATGCAGTTTTATAATGTATCATCTTAATAGGTCATTCATGATAGGAAAAAGTGTGTTGCCATAGAGCAGAAAAGCAATAATAAAAACTTAGTATAAATAAGTTCACATTTTGATGTATAACCTGCAGTGTTTATATTGTGATGAAACATAAGATACTCACTGTGGTATGTACACACTAATATTTGAAAGTAACTTATGTGGTGAAAACTAATCCCAGATATTTTTCTGCCTGAAGAAAATATCAGGATGATACTTCATCTCAGTCAAATAAGTAGGCTAGATTGGGAAATTTAAGACAGCCTTTTAAATGAGAGAAATTCTTGAAACGTTTATGAGGACTTCTATTGTTCATGTAGCTGGCACCACATTCTGGCCCTTTTTGTCACAAAAAAATGATTCTGGAATCAGATGAATATTCTAAAACAGACTAAACAGTATTACATTTTATTAATATAAATAATAATATGCATCTTAATGTCTGAATAAATATAGATGTATAGGTATAGAGTGCCAATCAGTAAATGAAAATAGATTAAAACAACAGGCATCTTTATTAAGTAACTCATATTTTATATTTACTGTACCAGGAATGAGAATTCTGTGACATTCAAATTATTACTCAAGTACAGCTATCAGCATCTCTCTTCAACTGGCTAATCTAACTGAAGCTACTGAGGATTACAGTAAAAAAACCACAGAAGTACTTAAGATGGCATCTGGTAGTGTTATTATTACTTACAGAATAGAATAGAATAGAATAGAATAGAATAGAATAGAATAGAATAGAATAGAATAGAATATTCTTTAGTATCCAAGTGTAATTGGACACACAAAGAGTTGTTTCCAATATATAAGCTCTCAGTGTTCATACAAACAAGAAAGTAATATCAACATAAAATACCAGTTTACACAGAACATAGCATTCAAAATATATGAAATAAATTAATAGAAATAAAGTAATATGTAACAGTTTATGCACTGAGTTGCCAATTGAACTAAAAATGAAATATTTCACTCAGTTATGTAGCATGAATAAACTGGTATGACTAAAAGCAGTTTTTCTCTAGTTCTGGTTCATATCTATGTCCAGAGTTCACCTGCAAATGTTAGCTTAATGGTCTGACAGTGGTTCATGGAAATTATTCTATATAAAAAAATGTTTCTGAAATTTTAATAACACCCATTTAGAAAGCACTTAAATATAATTTGGTAGATGTTTCATTAAATTCCATTACACACCAGTGCAAAAAAGATCAACTTTTGCTTTCAAAAATGGAACCATAACCAATTACAAACACATATGAGGCAATATTAGGAAGATGATATTAATTTATTTTATGGTGCCCGTGTTAGGTAAATAAGTGTCTTATTATTATGTTTGAATTGTTTGGATTTCCTAAAAGACAATCTTTAAAATAATCCCTACTCCCTAAATGAAGTGTAGATGATTGGAAGAGTTGCTTTCAGGAATAATACTGTCCCCAGCCTGCCAAAACAAAACAATGCCCCCATAAACGTACTGGCTAGCTTGACTAGAGTTCAGCCATGCATTACTTTTTTCTTCTTACAAAACCACTCCCCAATTATTAAAAAAAATACCACTGTTTTATACACAAAGGCACAGATATGATTAATAGAGGATATTGGTTAAAAAGATCATTTGCAGAGAAGGCTTTCGATAATCTACTGTTGCATCCAAAGATCAAAAGCACTTGTCACTATGCCCCCTATTAAGAACATTTATATTGTATTTAATTATTTGTTCTGACAGGTATTTGATTGAAAGACAGTTATGAGATAAACACTTTTTTCTTGACTACTCATTGAACTACTGAGTTATTAAAAAATATATCAAGAGAGACTTGGGTATTTTAGTCTATTTCCAGGACAATAAGTCACAGTTCTGCTTTACAGGGAGACAATTTCTGAAGAAATACTTTGAAATGAAAGCATTGAAATTGTTGTCTGAGATAGATTACAAAAAAATAAATTATTGATAGAAATGATTGCCTGAAAAAATAAAAAGAAATAACAAACAAAACATGGCTATTGCTTTGTCCCATACTGTTCTTTTCCATAATAACAAGCTTTGTTTTCAGCAAGAATTAATATTTTCATATTTTCAGGGCAGGAAAGAAACATAATGCACTATATAAGTGATGTAAGCAAATAAGATGCAGAGGGTTACATTCACACAGATATTTACAATAATTTTAAACTTTTTAAAGTAATTGATTCCTGGTACCAGTAATAACTGAAAAATGATAGAAATTACATTTGAAAACATAAATTAAAGTGTACTTAACAATCCTCTGATACAGTTCAAAACTGCTCGTCCAGGACAATTTTTGGCCCTTTTGTTATAAGATATTATTGTTAAAAGACATGGAAATAGTCTGAGTCAGGAGGGACAAAGGTACCTGGTAGAACAATTGTATTTATGACTTTCTAAAGCAAGAATATTTCCCACTGTAGTTTTGAAGGATCTGTTTCCTCAAGAAGAAAGTTTGAAGTTCCCCAAACATTTTTCAGAGAAGTGATCCTACTCATTCTACTAGATTATACTGATCAGTTGGCAAAGCAATGTGGGATTTGTACTATAGAAAATTATGTGAATTCTCTTAAATGGACAAGACAGAAAGTTGAAATTTTACATGGACAGCCAAATCATCTGAATATGCAAATTCCTTGAGTGTTTTAGAAATAGGCATGATGCAAGTAGAAGTACCAAGTTTAATCTTTTACCATACTACTCAAGTTGAAACAAAAGCAAAAAATAATTATTGTACAATAGTATGGAAATAAGTCTCCCACCAAACAATAAACAATGAAAATGTGTGATATAAATAAGTAGATGCATCATCAGAAATCACTGAATATAATTTCCTTGCCTTTTTTATACAGCTTATTTTCTTTCTTTATTAGCAGCTGTTCTCCCTCTTGCCTCTCTGCCTGTGCTATTGAAGGACAGAACAGATTTCATTCTAATAGTTTCTAAAATTCATGCTGTCGTGAACAATGTCAGATAAGAAAAAAGAAGATCTAGTGTCATATTCACAAAGAAATATGCATGGCACTACATAACTTTGAGCTGGTTTCTCTCCTATATTAGATCCAAGGTGCAGTCCTTGTTTGGAAATGTGCCCACCTAGGTTTAAAATGTGGCACCAGCCATGAAGGATAAGGGGATTGTGGGCTAGCTGCAGTAATCCAGGAAGTCTTAATAGCTTTTAGATACACTGTGTCACAGATTGCCATTGAAGACCATGCAGAAACTATAGCATCTTTTGACAGAACCTAGGAACCATGCCTTTTCTGCCTCAATGCCTGCCCTCTGGAATAGTATTCCTCTAGAGCAGGGGTGTCAAACTCACATCATCATGGTGGCATCACATGACATATCATGACTTTTTCCTCCTTTGCTAAACAAGGAGTTGGCGTGGCCAGCACTTGATCCATCCAGCCCGCAGGTTGCGACTTTGACAGCCCTGCTCTAGGGATTCAAGTGGCTTTGATCTTGCCACCCTTTAAATAGACTTGAAGATCTGGATTTCTTTCCCCAGTGCTTGATTAGAAAGTATATTTACCTTGGAAATGTATCGATGTTGGTATGTTAATTTCCAGGTGATCACCTTTTGTTGATTGTGTTGCACTGAGTATTTTTCTCTTATATTCCACCTAGAGTCTCTATGAGTTGGGTAGCTTATGCATTTATAAACAAATAAACAATATCTGTCTCACAATATTATTAAAAAAAATAAATCGGAGAAAGAAAAGTCCAACCCCCTGCCTAGGCAAGAAACCCTACCAGAGGTGGGTTCCTACCAGTTCTGACCGGTTCTACCGAGTAGGTAGTAGGCCACTGGTGATGTCACGGAGCCGGTTCTGTTGCTCCATGGGCAGCGACAAATTTGGGAGGGGGGTTTATTTTCTTCTGCACATGTGCAGAAACCGAGTTTCTGGAACTGCACATGTGTCGCCATCCTGTTTTCGACCTTTTTTTTTTTGAAATTTTTTATTTTTTTATTGGATTTTTTTTTTCTGCACATGCGCAGAAGCCGAATTTCCAGCACTGCACATGCATCACCATGTTATTTTCACCCTTTAAAAAAAAAATTTCAGGCCTTTTTTTTACTGCGCATGCGCGCACGCATGGGGTGCATACGCACGACGTGAGGCACACCCACGCAGCGTAGGAGGCAGCGAACCGCCGGCAAGGTTATTTTAGAACCCACCCCTGCCTACACCACTTCAGGCAAATGG
>JANHFT010001803.1:152212-169820 GCA_032467955.1 Pseudoxenodon macrops | reverse complement strand
GAATCTATCAAACAACAGAAAATGAACTAAGCGTCAAGTGCAGGGGTCAGCAACCGGTGGCCCTGGAGCCGCATGTGGCTCTTTCATCCCTCTGCTGCTGCTCACTGTCACCGGTCGGCTCCACAATTGATAGGGCTTTTGGTTAGGACAGGTAGAGGGAAAAGGACATCATGCCAGGAGAAGACTCTATGGTGGGAGAACCGGACTTCCAGTCGGCTCCAGAATTGAATGGGGGCTTCGGGTTAGGACCTTTGTGGCTCTTTGAGTGTTTAAGGTTGCCGACCCCTGCATTTGTATGCATTTCCATTCATCTTTAGCAAGAAGACAATAGGGACTGTTGGTCAGCAAGTAATTGGGTAAGAATGTACACCTGAATACAGATACTTTGGTTAATGACCATTCGTTTATCAACTGTTCAAAGTCACTGCACCATCAAACAAATGGTGCAGTAGTTATGTCCTGTCCCTGAAGTTACAGCCATTGCAGGCCCTTGCTGTTATATGACCTAATTTCGGATGCTTGGCAGCTCACCTGCACTTAGGGCCACAGGGGGCTTCAACTGCCTCCAATCTCTGTCCTTTTGTCCACACTGCACTCTGTCATCATCATCTTCTTCCTCACACATGTTGTCCACAATTGGTGGATTTGGTTTTTTTGCCATAAACAGGATTTAAACACTGGTTTCTGGCCAAAAAATGTTGCAAATCCTGGTTTGGTGACTGCAGAAGGCCGTAAACATGGGCCAGTTGCTACGCTCTGAAGTGCAATCACATGCCCCGGGGGGAGGGGATGCCTAAGTTCAAATCCAGGTTGTACGTACAGGTAGTCCTCGACTTACAACAGTTCACTTAGTGACTGAAGTTACAACGGCACTGAAAAAAGTGACTTACGATGATTTTTCACACTAACGACCATTGCAGCATCCAGTAGCAGCGGCAGCTGGATGTCATCAAGAACGCTCTGCGGATGCGCAGAAGCATCATGTCCATTCCCAAACTGGTAACAAAGGTTGTGAAACCCACCACTGCAGCATCACGTGATCAAAATTTGAATGTCTGGCAAACTGGTTCACCTTTACGACAATTGCAGTGTCCTGGGCTCACGCGATCCCCTTTTGCGATCTTCGGACAAGCAAAGTCAAGGGGGAAGCCGCATTCACTTAACAACCGCACTACTAATTTAACAACTGCCGTGATTCACACAACAACCGTGGCAAGAAAGGTTGTAAAATGAGGCAAAAATAACTATCTCGCTTAGCAACGAAACTTTTGACCTCAATTGTGGTTGTAAATCCAGGACTACCTGTATTCCTGGGGAGATCTGTTATACGTGACTGGTCGTTTAACAAAGACTACTTGTAGCCAATTTATCATCCTACCTCTGTCATCATCCTTCTCATCCTGTGTCTCCATGATCACATTGTTCCTCCTAACGACGCATCCTTAAAAGGAATTTCCCCCCAAAAAAATTAGATTGGCCCATGCTATTTAAAAAAAAACCTTAAATACAGCTAAGAAACATTTCAAGTCCAATTTAGAGATTTATGGTTCTGGAGTTTAAAAAAAATAATAATAGCATGAATGAACTTACAGACCCATTCAAAACTTCATTCCATAGAAGGGATGGGAGGAAGACAGGGCAGCCACTACTAAACCACGACTTGCTTCATTGTGATTTAATTAATAAAACAAACTTTACAATACATTTTAAAGAATGTCTTGTAAACCTCTTGGAAAAGGCTGGGTCAGATGGTTTCTTTCCAGCTCTTATATTCCATGGTTTTATGAGAATGAATGGGTTTAAAATAAAATCCCTCCATTTGGGGCCCACTTGAAACTATACAAACACATACATACATATTCTGGTACCTGCATTAGAAACCATCTATAATACGTGGATGGACAAACAATAGTTCCCAGACCACAGGCTGAGACCCACTGATCTGAACAATGCAGATCAATAGAAAAATATTAATATAGTATTGTTTCTGTTAATAGCGTAAATTAGTGGTTCTCAACATTTTCTTCATCATAGCCCCACTTCAAATATCTTTTGTGGCCGTGGCCACGGACCACCAAGACCTAATTCAAGATTTAAATCATAACACTTCTTCTAGCCTTTGCAGACCCCATGATAGCACCTCCCCGCCCAGGGGTCCACAGACCACAGGTTGAGAACTACTGCTGTAAATAATAAGCAATGACTCCAGATATCATCAGATAAATACAGGTCACTTAGATCAGTGGTCCCTAACCACTAGGACGCAGACCAGTCCATGGACTGTTAGGAACCAGGCCGCCAAGCGGCAGGTGAGCAAGTGAAATTTTATCTGTGCATGAGCGGGATTTAAGTTGCACATGAAACCATTCTCTTCCCTGACCACCACCCCGGTTCATGGAAGATACGGTACTTTTTCTTCCGAAATTGATCCCTGGTGCCAGAAAGGTTGGGGGCTGCTAACTTAGATCATCATACCAATATATGCAAGGGACTAATAATGTTCCTTGAAAATATTGGTATGATAATTTATAAATTTATGTCTTATAACTTAGCAATTCAAATATTTCTTGTATGCATGTGAGGGCGCACAGCTTAGGAAACAATGCTGTTGTGGTCTTTAAACAGTAAGTACCCAAGCTCACCTCTTACCTGTCCCTGAGAAAGGCTGAGGTTGTTGGAGAAGTCTTCCAGGGATGCTTGGCCTGCAAAGCTATGAGCACAAAAGGCAGACAACAAACCATCTGAGACTCAGTAGTTCTAGACAGCCAATCAGACGCCAATGTGTTGCAGTGTAATTTAACCATGGTTAGCTAATAATTTAATTAACCTTGTACGCCAACCGATTCTCAACATATCTGAGCGATAGATAATAGATGGTAGATGGGTGTAGATGGATGGTAGATGGATGATACAGAGATTGCTGTGGTGTGATGGCTGAGGTATTGGGTGAATACTGGAGAAAATTCTATATGTCTAAGCCCAAGAAAAAAAATGGAAAACCACAAGTAAAATACAAGAAAAGTAGGAATGAGATCAAGGGATTGGAAAAGTAACAAGCTGTGTATAATACAGGGATTGGCAAAGAGAAAAATATCTACTTATGCCAGCAATGGAGGAACAGGCGAGAGGAACTTGGTGAGAGATGATCAGAAAGAACCAGATAAAGGACAGTTCAGATATCGATAGACAAGAAACTGAGCAAAGAGAAGTAGAGTCCTGGTAGGAAACTAATGTGTGTGTGAGACCAAAAGATTTGGGCAACTGGAAAGAAAAAAGTTCTGTTGGATCACATCTACTTTGGAATAGTAGAATATAGAATATATTTTCAAAAAATATATCCACAAACAAAATTGTCCACCCACAGTTAAGTATAACAAAAAAAAGCAGGTAACACAGAAGTTCATAAATACATACTATCACACAATTTCCTTGGGGGGGGGGGTGTAACATTACGCACAATGCAAAAACAGCAAAGGAATTAGGAATTAATGAGATAAGAAAGAGAAAGAAATGCAGCCAAATCTAGTTTATACTGAATCAATGATGTAAAATCTCAATCTTTTCCTACAAACTTTGCCTCACATTGTCTTTTGTTTTTAAACTTTTCCCTTCTTTTTTTGTTCAGGATTTGATCAACTCCATCCAACTACAATTTTCTTGATGTTTATTTCAGTTCAGAGGATACCCAATTCCAAGTAACTCTGGGTGGCTTACACTTTAAAAAGCAGGACAATAGAATGTCAGGGAGTGTGGGAACCACAACCATGATACCCTATAGAACTTCCTGCTAGGACCCAGCACCTACTCTACTCCAAGGCCGGAAAACAGCCAGGTATTTCATTATTATTTGTCTTAATTCCAAGATCTTTATAATATCAGAGTTGGAGCCATAAGAATCTCTGCAGGGATATTGCTTTAGAAGACCATCATCACAACAGAGAAGAACTCATTTTTTCGTGACTCATTCATTCATTGTCCGCTGGACTTGGGCAGCCGATAAATTTAAATATCCTCCTCCTTTCATATATACATTTTTCAATTTGATCCTCGCCTTTTTTATAACCAAGCCACATCCAATGACTTTTATTTTCAAACTACATTTATCGAGCATTGTTTTTAATGCTTTTTCTTATTCTAGCCCTTGCACTGCATTCAATTTATGGTCTTTATGGGTAAGGATGTTGACATATTGGCCCCAATAAGAGAGATTTTGAAGAGCAACACAATAGTGACTTGACCTAAGGGGCATCGGCCACAGAAGAATTATAGGCAGCCCTTGTTTAGCTACCCCGATTACGGCCAGCAGCTCCATCGTTAAGCAAAGCAGTTGCTAAATGAAACCACCGTGTTTGTGGCGACTTCAGCTTTGCTTTACAGGCCTGCAAAGGTCATAAATGCAAGGATGGTTGAAAAGTTACTTTTTCATTGCAGTCCTTCATTGCAACAAAGCCGAAGCTAAGCAAAGACTACCTCTAATCAATCTGGAGAACATAATTAAAATGCACGCTGTTTTAAAATAATTGCTAGGTACAGAGCAAGGCAGAATAAAGTAGAAGAGGCAAATGACCCAAAAAAAAAGATTATATAAAGAGTGGAAGAATCATCCTCACTGGGAATGCTTTAGTGGGGGAGGGGGAAACTATACATCCATAAATGAATAAGAATGGAAGGCTTATCCATATTTTTGAGTTGCCAAATTGAACCCCCTTGGATAGAGGCACTATACCTGCCAGCAACTGAGGCTGAGAATTTAGCCCTAATGCTTTTAACCAGCTTTCAGCCCACAAGCAGAGAGCGCCCACAGAAGAGCCTCTGGGCATGTGCAAAGATCGCCTTTCATTCCCCCACTATTATTCAGGATGCAGCTGAATAAAGGCGCTCTGTGTGTGTGTGTGTGTGTGTGGCGGGGGGGGGGAGGGGGAGGCAAAGGACTTGAGAGCGAAGAGGGAACTCTCTGATCGGGGCTCCGGGGTGCCACAAGCCCCGTCCCTCGCCTGGCTCTTCTTACGTTGTGTTCCACGTGCCCGGGGTGCCCCTTGGGCATCCCCCCACGCCCAATCGCGAAGTACTTCGTCTTCGCCCACACCTTGCCCTCCATCTTGAGGGCGACCCAGCGGCTAGGCCGCAACCAGACCGGCAACGACTGTTTAGCGCTGCAGAAACAAGCCGGGCCGGATTCGAGGGCGCGAAGGCTCAGTATTTATAACCGCTGGAGTAGGGCGGAGCGACTGCGCTTGTTGCTATGGAAATCTCACAGAGGGGCGGGGCCTCGCTGGCCTTTTCACGTGCCCCGCCCCTCCCGCCTAGAGATTGCCGAGGGGCGCCTCCTTTTAGGCTGAGGGAAAGGCCAGTGACGTAAAATTCTTGACGTTCTGCGGCAGGCCACGCAGGGGCCGGAAAGACTCCACTTCCCAGAAACCTCCGCTCTGTATCGGGACAGGGGAAGGACGCGTCATTTCCTGTATGAAAGTTGCCTGTGGAAGGGCGCTCGGCTCTCTGCGTCCGACCCACGTGCGCGTGGAAACCCACGGAGGTAGGATTGGGCTCTGGCACCGAAGGGTCCCCGCCCGCCTTTGCAGCATTGACGGGAGGGATCGCTTTGCTGCTGGTATCTTGGGGGATGTCACGGAATATCTCCGGGTGGGGGGCTCATTTAAAGCAACTTCTTCGACCAACACCCTGAACGTTCCCCCATATTGTAACATTTCTCAAACTTGGCAACTTTTAAGAAACTCCCGCATGTGAAGGCTCTCGAGTGCCAGGCTGGGCGGGGGTGCTGGCTGTCACCTGCGAGGTCGGCTGAGGGCAGCTGACAACCTGCGTGCTGTCTTGTAAAGTGCGAGTTTGTTGTGCGTTGTTGTTGTTGTTCTATACACGCAGAGGTGGTGCAAATTTTACGTTTTATAGAAGGGAGCAGTTTTGCTTACCCACGCTTGCTAATAGTTATGTGAATTAACAAAGGATAATATTTGTAGCAGCCCAGGGTTGAAATGAAGGGCCCTTGGTATTCTCTGAGCTTGATCCTTTGCTTGCAAATGTTTATCAAAGCTAGGTAGTAATATCACTAGCACTGAGGACCATAGCCAGTTTGGGTGAGACGTTTGCAAGACAACAACCAAGCTCAGAAAGCACCAAGGACCCTTCATTGTCTGAATTACTCCCCCCCTCTTTTATCTGAAATTTGCAAAACATCTCCTTTAGAAATTGATTTTGTAGTTTCTTTTTAAACCCAGATATTTCAATTATTATTTCTTGGTTCTTTGCATTTTTCAGTAGGCAAACAACATTATTTTTCATAAGATAAAGGCCCTCGGGTATATTGCTAAAAATCAGTGAAGAAAATATCCTGCCACTCTGACATGTATGTGTAAAACAGCACTTTCATATACAAGGAAGTATACCTGTTAATGGGATGTGGTGGCTTAGTGGCTAAGACAGTGAGCTTGTTGATCAGAAAGGTCAGCGGTTCGAATCCCTAGCACCGCATAACGCAGTGAGCTCCAGTTACTTGTCCCAGCTTCTGCCAACCTAGCAGTTCAAACATATGTAAAAAGGCAACTAGAAAAATAGGGACCACCTTTGGTGGGAAGGTAACAATGTTGTGTGCACCTTCGGCATTTATTCATGCTGGCCACATGACCCAGACAAGTCTTCAGACAGCGCTGGCTCTTGGGCTTTGAAACGGAGATAAGCACCACCCCCTAGAGTCAGGAACGACTAGCACATGTGCGATGAGAACCTTTACCTATACCTCACTCCAAAGAAAAGTTTACTTCTGTAGCTCTGAACAGCAACTCTAATGCATGATGAAAAGCAGGAGAAATGAAGTTCATCCTTGGAAAGAACAAAATAATCATTTCACTTCATAAATTTAATTTAATCTATACATCCAGAAGTTAAAACGTTTTAAAAGTACAGGAGTTCAAAGAGGGAATGTGTATGAAGTATCTTGGAGGAAAAAAAACAAGGATCCTTTTTCTTGACTATACTTCAGTAGATTTTGATTCATCTTCTGCCTGCCTTTTTATAAGGTAATATGTACATCCAAATAATATGATCTGAAACAACGGTAGCTTTTAAAAAATATTTTGCAAGAAAATAGGCATTCAGATCCAAGATAGATCTTAAGATTAAATGGGTAGCGTTTGGAATTGGAAATAAATAAAAATAGCTTAGCTGCATATTTGAGGTAGCTAGCTCTTTGGGATCTACTAAGTTCTTCTGTGTATGACATTTTAAAGATTCCAGGTTCTTAGGAGGAATAGATGTTTCTAGGCACCACACCGTTTGCCAAGTCACAGCGTATTCCCCAGCGCAGGGCAGATCTCTTCTTCTCTGTAGGCACCAGATAATTGTTGGGAATATAAACAGGCTGAGCCTTAGGAGGCAATTCTGACTTGTAGAGCATCTGTTCCCGAATGCTCCAGCGCACACCTTTCCTGGGGTCTTCTCCTGGAAGCCGCAGGGATTCCCAGTCGTGCTTGTGTTCCAGGTAACGGGCAACCCGATCGGTCTTCATTCTGTTCCGATTGAGCTGCTCCAACTTAGGTAATATGAAAGACCTGGGGTGGCCAGTTAGAATGAAGTCCTGCTCAAAGGACGAAGAGCTGAGGCTCTGGCTCTCTTTTCGGGAACACTGATTCTGGCTTTCCTCCGAAGGACTCCAGGAATAGACTGACCCAGGGGAACTTTGGGGCTGGTTCTCCACGTTACACTCTTGCTCCTTTTCCTGAGCATTCAGAAGGTACATTCTCTGATTTAAGTTCTCACATTCAGGACTGGATTGTTGGACACTTGGATTATTGGATTCTGTCTCACTAGTGATAGATTCATCTGTCACTTGCACTTCTCCGTCAGGCGTTCGCCTCAGAACTTTCCTTTTCATCACAGGCTTCTTAGAAACTCTGGAATTCTCGAGGTTGTCTGACTGGAAGGTGGATTGGGTCTGGCCTTGCCTGATCATCGAAGGAAGCATAGGTCTGGCCACTGAGGCCACCGAGGCTCTTGGGTAGGGGTCCAGCTGAGGGGCCGCTTGAAGCTGTCTTGGGCTATCACCCTCACCCTGTTCTGCACACATGCGAATAAAGTCCATGGCGGCTTCTTTGAGCCGTTCTTCCCTGCTCATAGAGTTCCATTTGTATCGATTGGGTCGTATCAGGGCTTGCATTGCTTCTCTCAGTCAGGGCAGTTATGAATTCTGGAAAAGAGATACCAAGCTAGTTTGTACAGTCTGCTAAGTCATAAATGCCTTACAACTCCTGCTTATTTATCAACTCCATCTCTATCAGGTCATCTTATTAGTTTAGAAAACTCCATCCTTTGTGCCACATTGTGAAGGCTGCTCCTCCTCAGCTCCTCTGGCCATAGATTGAAACACACCTACTGCACATCCCAAACTCATTTTTTTCAGGCAAAGGCATACTCAATCCCTTCCTCTCCTAAAGATGATTGGGGGGTGGAGAGCTGAGGTGGGGGGTTAGGCAGACTTCAGGATCACAGCAAGAAGTCCATGTGTCTAGACTGGAAAAGTAAGTGGAGTGTAGTAACTCCCAACAGCTTGATAAGTGGCTGCAATTATTATGGAGTATGGAGTTTATTTCTGAAGGAATATATGTCTAAGAAGGAATGTACAATAGTACTTATTTATTTCTTGATGTTCTTCCCCTCTATAAATTCAGTAATTATCAACATTTCAGCTTTGCAATACCTATTTTCTAAATAACGACAGCAAAATGATGCACTTTCCAATGAAATCCATTTGTGTTTTTTGATTTCTTTTCCTTTTTAACCACCTTCTCCCTTAACAACTTAGAACAGCTTTTAAAAAATCTTATTTAATTCAACTTCATACTTTCTGAACTTCAATCAACTCTGGGCAGTTCACAATATAAAAAGAAATAATAAATATAGGAAAAAGACAACAATAACAAGTTGGCAGAACTTGCCAAGAAGATAAGCATATCATATACCCACCAGTCTGGCCCATGACTGGGAAAAGGATCAGGTCTTTAAGGCTTTCTGGAATGCCTTTAGGATTGGAACCCCTCAGACTCATTCCAGAACACCATGACATAAAAGGAATGCTTTTGGGGTCCCGATAAATGGCATTGCTTAATTGAAGGCATGCTCTGGATGCCTATCAGGATACCAGCAGGGCTTAATTTGGTCATATATTGGTATGCATACCTGGAAAAGGTACCTGTTGCTCTTTAGCCAGCTTAGAAATGGAGGATCCCAGTGTAAAAGTGGTTTAAAACAGATTCTTCTGTAAGTGAACAAAAGCAGACAATCAGTTCTCAGTAATGAAATTCATAAAATCCCAACAAGCTTTCTCTGCAGAAACAGCTGGCGAGCAAGCTAAGGTAGTTAATTTTCTCCAGCTGAATAGCTTCTAGTAGCAAATACAGATTGCATTTGTTTGGGTATTTGTAGAAAGATCCTTTTCCATTACTATTGCATTTTCATATTGCCAGATTCTTTTTTTTAAATAGCATTCTACCAATGGCCAAAGGCACAGAAGAAACAGAAAGGCTACTGAAGAGAATCCAGGAGCTGGAAGAGACAGTCCAAAGGCTAGAAGGCAGGCTCTTGGAAAACAAAAAAAGCTCAGGTGAGGAGAATGGCCTCCCAGGATCAGGAAAGGGCAAAAAACGTCCACAGCGACCATTCAATTTCAGTGCGTATGGCCAGAGGCACGTGGCACTTAAGATCGCCTATCTGGGATGGGAATATCAGGGCTTTGCCAGCCAGGAGAACACCAACAATACAATAGAAGAAAAACTGTTTGAAGCTCTGGGAAAAACTCGGTTGGTAGTCAACAGACAGACTTCGAACTATCATCGCTGTGGACGCACGGACAAGGGAGTCAGTGCATTTGGACAAGTAAGTCTAATATTTAATTTACACTAAAATGAGGATGGGGAGACACAGAGAACATGTGTTATTGCAAGTAATAATGCCTCCCCCAACTGTTTAAAAGGCTATGTCAGTTGATTGTTAATGAAATTCACTAAGCGTTTTTGCACAATCATTTTTGTAATATAAGAGTCTGATAGCACCTTTAATAAATATTAAAAGACATAAGCTTTTGTGGAGCTCATTTGATCATATTTGCCTTATAGAAACTTACAACTGTTAACATTTTTAGACAATAAAAGGTGCTTTCAGAATCCTGATTTTTTTTTCCATCATAGACTAACACAACTCTCTTCCTACAACCCATATAATTTAAAGTGCTTTGTTAGAGATTTGGGCTATTGCCCATCCTATAACTCATGATGGTAAACCTATGGCAAGCGTGCCACAGGTGACACAGAGAGTCCTCTCTGCAGGCAGGCCAACTGTCTCCCCAGCTCAGCTCTACCTCGCATGCACAGGTGCCTCCCGCCAGCCAACTGGTCTTCAGGTCTCTGCTGCGCATGCACAAGGCCTTCCTGAGCTCCGCAGTTTCTCCCCCCAGTGCGCCCTACCTTTGTCCTCCATTTCTGCTGCCCATTCCTTCCCTGATCTCTACAGATGCCTCTCCGTGGCAGAAATGCAGGAAAAAGCTAGGGCGCGCGGGGGGAACTGCAGAGATGGGGAAGGCACGGGCGGCAGAAATTCAGGAGAATCAACCTGGAAGCCAAAACAGGAGCCGGGGCACATGCGCAGAGAACGTACGCACATGCGCAGGTCACATGTGCAGGAGGGGGTACGCTCACATTTTGGGCATTTGCTTGCGTGTGCGTTTTGGACACTTGGCACCAAAAAGGTTAACCATCACTGCTAGAAGCTGGTATTTAGCAACTGCACAATCAAGTTAGAAATCAATAATTTTGCTATAGCATGACAACTGAACAGTTAGGAACCTCTGAACATAAGAACAAGAACTACTGATTTGTTATTGCATTACAATGGTTTAAATTATAACATTTGTAAATAGTCAGCTAAGAGTGTATCTATTATAAAATTAGGAGATGAGCTTGAGAATCGATCTGCAACTGAGGCAACCTACTATTTCTGCAAAAAAGATTTAGCTATTTAGAAAATATTTATTATTACAAATAACACAAAGAAATTAATCAAAGCAAGTAAGATCCAGAGTTCCCAGGAAAAACTACTCCAAAACCTTTATGCAATGAAATGCTTTAATGGATTGTGGGAAAACGTTGTTAAATGAAAACTAACATTTGTTAAATGCAAAAGCACTTTACATTGTTTGTGAAACGGTGTCATTTCAATTACCAGTAATGTCATTTAGACCAAAATGTATTACATGCCTAACACCATTCTGCAAATAACATAAATTGCCATGGAAATGTAGTCCATTGCATGCAGAATCTGTTGTATGAAGCTCCACTAAGTCAAAATTCATTCTATTGCAATCCCAATGATAGTGGTATTTCAGCATTCAGATTCTGATTATAATTATATTTTATTTGCACAAGAGGCACTTTGGAATACATTATAAATAAAGAGGAAAATTATGAAAACATCAATATATCAAAAAATTATACCACAGCCAGTTAGCTGGAAGCTCTCCACTACTGGATAAACAGGAAAATTGTTAATGATAGTTCAACAGAAAAGAAATGTGTACCTAATTCTAGAATCACAACTTTTTTGCAATTTTCAGGTGATCTCTTTGGATCTCCGGTCAAACCTTTCAAAGAATAAATCTGGGGTTGTTTACACAGAAGGTAAAAGTCATATTTCAGAGGAGATCCGCTACACCCATATTTTGAATCAGGTGCTCCCTCCTGACATAAGAGTATTGGCATGGGTCCCTGTAGATCCTCGCTTCAGTGCTAGATTTAGTTGCCTGAAAAGGACCTATCGCTATTTCTTCCCCCGTGCTGATCTGGATGTCGCTCTTATGAATACAGCAGCTCAAAGATTTACAGGGACCCATGATTTTCGTAATCTCTGCAAAATGGACGTAGCCAACGGTGTGACCAACTTTCAGAGGACAATCCTGACTGCAGAAGTGAAGCTTGCAGATCAAGCAAGGAAAGTGGAAGAACTAAACCCTTTCCAAATATATGCATTTGAAGTAACAGGCCAAGCATTCCTCTATCACCAAGTCCGCTGCATGATGGCCATTCTCTTCCTGATTGGACAAAGGATGGAGAAGCCAGAGATTATTGATGAACTGTTTGATATAGAAACCAATCCTAGGAAACCACAATACAGGTAGGAATTCCTGAAAGCATGCCCAATCTTCCTGTATCGGCAATGGCTCTCTATATTTGAGCTTGCCTTATTAAAATTATGTTTTATAATTTTGATCTCTTGTCAAGAGGTATAACATTTTGAAAGAAATGTGCACTCTGTTGGAAGTACCTGGTTTGTACTAATTTAAGTTGATTACCTTCCAGCATGGCAGTGGAATTTCCTCTAGTTTTATATGATTGTGAATTTGAAAACATCCAGTGGATCTATGATCATCAGGTCCAGGAATTTAATGTTACACGCTTTCAGCAGCTTTGGACGAACCACGCTATTAAAACTCAGATGCTGTACAGCATGTTATGGGGCCTGGATTTTGCTAAGATACCTACAGAGCCAGGTAGGAAGAATGATATTTTTAAAAACTATTACGGTAGAACGAACGTTCAATTTACCATGTGGTAAGACTGCTGGTATACTGTATACTTCGGTCTATCTGTAAAATTCAATGTTGTCATTTTATATACGCGTACAACTCGCTTCATATGTAATGAACATTTTGTTTTTAAAGAGCCATTTCCTTTTGTTTAACATATGTTAAACAAAATATACATTTTGTTTAATATATTATTTGTTTAATATATCCAGCAATATGTTAAAACTATATTATTAAGTAGAGTGGTTTTAACAAGTTCCAATATATTTAGAACTACTTCAAAGGGCAAAAGCAATTAGTAAATTAAATGCTATGATTTTGTTGTTGTTCTGATGATGACTAATTGTTGATTACAGCTTCAAGCAGCAGCACAACAATTCTCTGGAGAGACGTAACACCACCAGTCCACAACCAGATTAGTGCTTTAATCGAGGGAGTGAAAGCCCGCAATTACAAACCGTTAATGGATCGGCCCAAATGTGAAGGTCTAGAATCCCGTATCAGTCATTTTGTGCGCAGAGGACGCATTGAACAACCAAATTTGAAAAAATCAAAGCATCCTGAAAGGGAATTGGATGGGCAAATGGAAATTAAAAGCAGCCCAGTGGATTCTATTCAATTGGACAAGGAAATTCCAGAACAAGCTGCAAAAAGGATATGTATTAGTACAGATTGAAGTTTCTTGGTCTATCTTGCTATCTCTAAACAAATTATCTTGAAATTATCTATTACAGACATCTAGTTACAATGGCAAATAGTTAATTACATATAGACTTACACACATCCCCTTTAGCTTCAAAAAATAAACATTTAGTTATATAACGATGATGGGCAGATATCTAATTATTTAAAAAAACTGAAGCAGATCCTAATATTGGTTCTGCATTTTTTGTTTATAGCTGCATATGGAAAGTATCTAATACAGTTGTGAATAATGATTATAACAATTATACTTGCCAAAGCAGTAATTCAGGGAATATGGGGGAAGCTAGACAAGTAAGTACAGCTTCCAAGGGAATTGTACTAGTTTAGTTTTCTAAACAGAAAATACCTTAGCTAGTTATGCAAATTTCTCAGTCCTTTACATTTTTCTCATATTTTTTTAAAAACTAATTTTTTTATCTACTTTAAACATTTGGTACATTCATGAGAATCTGTCTGGCATAGAGTGCAAGATATCAGATTAGAAATCAGGAAATTATGAAGTTCTAGTTATTTCTTGGGCACAAAGCCAGCTGGGTAAGTCTTCTTATCTCAGTCCTAGGAAGGACACAATGGCAAATCATTTCTGAAAAACCTTGCCAAGAAAACATCTGTCCAAGCCTCCCCAGAATAGGACATCATTAAACAGACGAAAAAAACATAGTGTGGAAGCTCTAGATATGATTACATTCCTGAGGATGCTTTTCCTAGATATCATTCACAATGTTATGAAAAGCATGATGTAACCTAAACAAGTTAAGTCCAGTGGGAGCTTTAGTAGATCACTTGGTTGTCTCAGGGTTACAGAATGCCATATGAAATATTAAAATATTCATCTATTTAAATGTACATCAATCAGTGGACAAAGGCTGCATCTACTAACTAAATCCTCAAATCATAAGCTTAGTTCATTTTGCTAAATCAGGATATGGTTTCTTTTTAGTATTAAAAAGTGAATTTAGTCATTGTGGATTGCAAATTATGGCATACAAATTAGTGCATGCTGAACATGGTGCTTATCACACCTGAAACCAGTTTCCATGGCTATACAATAATAGACTGCAAAAGTTTCCTTTTGAGAGATTGTACAAAATTAGGTAAAAATAAACAACCACAGCATATCAGGAGTAATTACATTTAGAATAGCTGGAGTATTAAAAGGTTGTTTATGAACTAGGCCAACTTGGGATGTTCAGCGAAGTAGTTAAATAAATGGTGAGTTAATGTAATTTATAAATCTAGACATGTTTTACATGAGTGATTAGGCTCAATAATTTATTTTCCTAGAACCACCCCTACACCATTACTTTGGTTGGATTAACACTAAGCCAAAAGTGGCTTCTGGTTTTGTGGCTTAGCATAATGTATAAACTAGACAATGTAATTATTGTACCATAATTTAGCATGAGTGTTTACCCAAGCGAGTCAATAAATCAAAGTAAAGCAATTAATTAATAAATCAAAGTAAACTATGATTTAGTGTGTCTAAGAATACAGGTTTCATAGAATTAGTTAAATAAATAGAGAAAGTATGCAGTCTTCAAATGTAGTAACTATACCCCTAACTGGATACAGCAATCAACCTCTTCATGTCACAAAACTGGTGTCATTTTGTTTACAATAATTAAAAAGGGCTCTCATACCTGCAATAACTTCTAAGCAAGTAATATTGCTTCAAAACGTTCTTCATGAATTTACCTGGGAGAAGAATCAAGATAATGAATATTAAAACCTGCACTAAATGTGAACAAATAAGAACAAATGGAAAAATTATGTTATGCAGAAACAGGTTTTGCTAATATTTATAGCAAAAATGTGCGTTTCAAATTCTAGCCCTCGCTGAATTCTTATTTCGGTCTAATTCTCTGATCCACACCTTTTATTCGTAAGGGTCGTATTACTTATTCACATTATAGATCACATATAGGCAGCCTTCAGCAACCGTTCTCCGCTTTACATTAAACCGGAGGCAGCGAAGGAAACTCCCATCCGAATTGGGGCTTCTGAGGCTGCGAATGTGTAACTTTCCCATTCACACAGAAGGGGGCTCAAAGCAACGCTTCTCAACCTCGGCAGCTCCGTGGGGACTTCAACTCCCAGAATGCCCCCCGTCAGAATGCTGAGGGTTGAAATCCACCCTTGAAAAACGAGGCTTGAGAGCAAAAGGACTAAAACTCTTCAGAAAGTCCGGTTTTTCGCCTCAGCGCCTCGTGCTTTCCTCGCTTCCCCCTCCTTCTAACCGGCTCCGAATACACCAGCCTTCCTTCCTGGGTCGTGCTGAGCCTCGCGACACTACCCTGGCTTCCCCGGGTCGGTCCCGCCGCGAGTACCTGGCCACCGCCGCGCCCGCGCCGCCTTCCCGGCTGCCCGACAAACCGTTAAAGCCGCTCCTCAACTGCCGTTCTTAAAACCCAAAGAAAACAAGACCCACCTCGGGTGCTATTGGCTGCAAGGACTCCGCTCCTTTATTCCTCATTGGCCTTCCTAGCTTTGCTCCGCCCCTCCGGGTAGGTTATTGGACGGAGAGAGAGAGAGACGGCATAGAGCGTCGCACCGACATCTCATTGGAAGGAGAGTGCTCTTCTCCCAAATGCCGCGATTGGTGGGCCTTCTTCGGGCAAGGCGCGAGGAGAGCCCGGGAGAGAAAAGGGGCGGGTCGTGGAAGAGTTGAGTCCACCCCTTTCTGACGTCACGTAGGCAGGAAAGAAAATGGCTGTCCAGAACGTTCCTTGCTCTTTTCTACGAACGGCTGTTCGGAGTTTTGGCCACAGTCCAGCCGCGGCCGCTTCGGTGACCGCCGGGCATTTGGCGGAGAAGCTGCGGGAACAGAAGAAGCCAAAAGCGGCCCCGGAGGTGAATCTGTGGGCTTCACTGGGAATCATAAGGGGGGGGGAGTGGATTTTCCCAGCATGCACCACGGAGAAACTACATTTCCCAGCATGCATTGGTGGCTAGAACACTGAAAATCAAGCGAAATGGGTCTCCCAGTTATTTGAGATGCGGTAATGGACGTTTTGTGATATGCAAAATCCTGGAAGGATTTGTTGAGATGCAGGAATAATGACGTGTGTTACCCTCCCTATTCATTGTGAAGGATTCCGTTGGGAAGACAATTTAAAGATACAGTCCAGAAAGTGATCTGAACGTCTGGACAGATTAAAACAAAACTTTATTATCACTTTAAATGTACGCTAATCAGCATACATTAAAAGGAAATTTCGTTGCATTCAGCTCTCAAAAGATAACCGATATGCATAGACCCACATACACACACACACACACACAGATGTGACTGTCCTTCCTATTCATAGCATTTCTTTGACCGCCATCCTGTTACCTTTCCAATAAAATCGTTCATATTTTATAGTTATAGGAATATTTGTATTTTAGGCTACCCTGGACTTAAAAAGTGTTTGCATCAAAGCAAGCTGCAATAATCTTCAAAAGAAGCATGGCTGGAGTATAAATTCTCTTTAGCTGTTCAGTTTTGTTCCATCAGATTTATTTGAATCTATCTTTGAATAACAATTAGTGGATTCTCCAACCTTGGAAAAGCAGACTTTTAAACAAATGAGATGGAAGAATCTCTCTCTTCTCTCTCCCTGTCTCTTAAGACATCCTATCATGTTTTTCCTATAGCACCTTCACATCAATTTTCACCCTCCTCAAAAATTCCTCTAACATACCTATTGTCTATGTAGCACCTTGTTGGGCAACTTGTCTTTTTATGCATTTCTGCTTTGTTACATGCTGTTGCTACAAAGCTGAGCAATAAAGAAACTGACTACCTGACTTGTTCTTTGTTCTATTCAAAGGTTCCAAAAGACCGAGTATTGAGGCGAGTGCAAGAATATGTTCAGCAGACCCGATGCTTCCAGAAGCTCCATCCTAACGTCCTAGCCAAGGTTCTCAAAAAGGGAATCCTCTATTCGAACAAAGATATTGTAGTAATAAACAAGCCTTATGGACTCCCTGTCCATGGTAAGTGTAGCATAATGCTGAGTAAAAATGTATTAGACTGGGTAATAAAGGTCCTGCTGAGAAGTCAAATGATTTTGTATCTGTTACTGAGGCTTTATAGGAATTCATCCTGTGGAACTACCGTATTTTTCGGACTATAAGACGCACCTGTGTATAAAAAGCACCAAGATCTCAAAGACGTGAATAAGAAAAGAATGTTTTTGTCCTCCCCAGTTTCCAGGAGCAGTCTGCAGGCCTCCCAAACCATCTGTGCACCCTTGTTTTGCAAAAACGGGCTTATTTTTTACTCATTTTTGCAGAAAAAGGGGTGCACAGAGGGTTTGGGAGGCCTGCAGACTGTTT
>JANHFT010001803.1:121237-131435 GCA_032467955.1 Pseudoxenodon macrops | reverse complement strand
TGGAACTATGCTGCTTACAGTCTGACTTAAGCATAGTACACAAAATTGTCTACTACAACGTCCTACCTGTAAACGACTACTTCAGCTTCAACCTCAATAATACATGGACGAACAATAGATACAAACTCAAGGTAAACTGCTCCAAACTCGATTGCAGAAAATACAACTTCAGCAACAAAGTGATCAATGCCTGGAATCCTCTACCTGACTTGAGAATGCTACATCCTCAAACCTCCACAGCTTCAACCTTAAACTGTCTACCGTGGACCTCAACTTATTACTAAGAGGTTCGTAAATGGCGCATTGCATAAGCGTACCAGCATGCCTACCGTCCCTCTCCTGCTGTCCCCATTTATTTGTATTCATTTCCTGTGTTCAAGTCAATGTTTATACTTGTTATCTTGTACATGTTTGACAAACTAAATAAATAAACAATAAATAAAAATAAATAAATAAAAATAAATAAATAATAGCCTCTGAAGCAAGGGGAGGGGGGAAGGCTGTAAGGATAACAAAGCAATTGAATGTTTCTTTTGCATTCAAATTTATCTCACGTGTTGCATTATTGGCACAACTTGGGCTTAATATGTTGAGGGGCTGGGTTCCCCAATTGAAACATGTTTTTTCTTTAAATCCTAGCTTATTCACTAAGCCTGGGTAGTCAAGTTGTATACAATCCACATAAAGCTTTTGTGTGTAAACCAGCCACCCTTTGCCTCCTGCCCCATTTCTTCTTTGCAACTTCACCCTGACACCTTCTCCATGAAACTTTACCCTTTTTACTCTGAAAGAATGGTTTCTATGGTATTCTGAAAGCTCAGCTAAGCATTTCAAGGAAGGACGTGTGTGCAAAACTCATGTGGGAACCACCAGGACACCCCAGGAGTGATGGGTAGATTGAGAGAGAGAAAACACATCTTAGGCAAAAGCCATAGCAGATGCTTAGGATGGTGAGAAAGACCACACATTTTTGGCCCTGACAGTACACTATTATCTGCAGTGTTGGGTTTATACATAATGACATACTTAGCAATGGAAATTTTGGTCATACGTTGGGTTCACACATAATGACAAATCGTGTGTTGTTTGAACTATTCAAAAAATAAAAATACAAACGCCGGAGAAAAAGAGCCATTTTTTTTCCTTTGGAGTTTCTATTTTAATTTTCTATACAAAAATATTTTTCTTATAAAAAAAGAACATATTTTGGAATAAGCCCCAAGCTGCTACCTAGCAGTTTAATATGGAAATGACAGAGGATTCCCACAACATTCTAAGACAGAAAAGGGGTTCCCAATCTTTTCCATACCCCGCACCTCTAGAATGCTTCTGATATATTCTCACACCACACCCCTTACAAAAGTAATAATTACATGCATATACACTATAATTTTGAAACTTCTATGCATTTGCACTATAATTTTGAGACTTCTAAAACCCACGTTTTCATACCCCCTGGAATATCATCTTGCACCCCCAGTTGGGAACCCCTGTTCTAGGATATGCTGTGGTGCCTTGATGGGTGAATCCAGCCTCTTGTCTGCATTCTAATATCTGCTCTAATATCCCCTTCAGCAACCTGGTGCCTACCTCCAGAAACATTGATTTACGGTTTATTTGAAACATTTCAACTAAAAAGCATTCTCTTATTGCTTTCACGAGAGAGAGAACAAAGGGGAGAAATCACACCTTCCCTTTCTATAGTTTGCATACATAAAACGTTTTTGATTGGGTAAGGAGCGCTGTACTCTGGATAAAAGCAAAAGAAACATTTGCAAAGAAAAATGCCAGAATGGGATATAGGTAAGATACATTCTCAACACTTCCCATCATTGAGCCTCAATACTTGCTTTTTTTGTTTGTTTGTTCATGGAGGCTTGAGAACAGCTGAAAATGAAACTTGTTATCTACAATCAAATAAATAAATAAATACGAGAAGAGTACTACACTCCTCTGTTCGCAACAGACTACCTTATGCCACCAAACTTGAAATTTTGGGCCTAGAAAATTTAGAGCTGGAAACCGGAAGCGTCGCAACAAGACTGGCTGGGAAATAGCGAGCTCCGATGAGCTTCGCGAAAACCCAGCCAGAAAACCGCTGTCGAGGGGTCTTCGGACTGGAACCATCTTGGAGGGATGGTAAAGAAGAAGAGGCATTTCGGAAAACTGCAGGAGAGCAAGGCAAGCTCTCAGCAGGTCAGAAACAAGCTCTTCAAACCGACGCCGGGGGAAGCGGTCATCTTTTTGGAACCGCTCTGAAGCTGGGGCAACCGGAGGAAGATTCTGGCTGAAAATGGAAACAAGATGTATTATTGATTATGTATAAGAAATGTTGTATGAGAAGAGATCCGGACAACACTTTGTCCATAAGGTATGTATTTTTATTTTGTATTTTGTTTCTAAAAATAAAAAAATGTATGGATTATTTTTTTTAGAGCTATGCCCTACACCGCTTTCGATCTGACCTAAGTGTTGCACACAAAATTATCTGCTACAATGTCCTACCTGTCAATGACGACTTCAGCTTCAACCGCAACAACACACCAGCACGCAATAGATACAAACTTAACCTAAATTGCTCCAAATTTTATTGCAAAAAAATTCGACTTCAGCAACAAGAGGAGTCAATGCCTGGAATACATCACCTGACTCTGTAGTTTCTTCCCCAAAACTTTAACCTTAAAAGACTGTCTACCGTTGACCTCACCCCTACCGTCCCTGTCCTGATGTCCCCATGTACTTGTAAAATACCATGTATTCATAACCATGCTTGTACATATTATATATTCAGAATCATGTTTATTCTTTGTCTGTAATCTTAATACACGCTTGACAAAATAAATTAATAAAATAAAAATAAAGAAAGCAATTGAATACTCCCTTGCCACCTTCCTGGTTCCTAACAGGGAGGCTTTTCTTGAAGGTTAAAATCTCAGGCAGGGCAAATCTTGAGCTACACATTTTGAAAAAGGGCAAATTGAAAGGTGCAAGAAAGCCCATGTTAGTTGGCCAGTGCAACAGTACTACAAAAACCATATCGCCCGCATTACAAAGTCCGTACTGCGTGGCCCTCGGTGCCCATTCCCCGCCCTAGCAGCCTACCCCATCTGCACAGCCACGGGGGGGATGGAAGAGCTGCCCCACCGGCTTAACCCGGGCGGAGACCCTGCCATGAGACCCCGCAAGGTTGCCAAGAGGCCCGGTGTGTGACGTCACCGCGGCCTCTCTGTGACGTCACCGCCCCCGGGGGGGGGAGCCCGTCTAAAACGCGGCCTCGGGTCCGCCCTGCCCGCAGAGTCCCAACTCCATGGGCCCTGAGAAGACGTACTAGGAGCGCAGGCTCCCCGCTTGGACCTTGCAACCTCGGCCGCGCCACCGCCTCCTTCACCGGCGCCCAAAAACAGAACCGAGAACGCGGTGAGGCTCTTGGGCGAGACCGGGGTTTTAATTGGGGGCGGGCTCAAGAGGGACGAAAAGGGGGTGGGTGGGAAAGGTTTGGTGGCTGAAGGATGGACCTCGCAGCCAATCGGCGGTGGGCGGAGTGGGCCGACCTAGGAGAAGGTTTTTAGTTGGGGGCGACCTTCAAGAGGGAGAAGGAGGAGGGGGAAAAGGTTTGGTCGTTGAAGGGCGGAGCTTGCAGCCAATCAACAAAAAGGGGTGGGCCGACCTGAGAAGCCAACCGCGCGCGTTTCCGTTCTATTGCCCCTCCCCGCTTGCCGTCTTAATTGGAGTTGCTAAGCAACGGGAAGGACGCTGGTCTCTTTTCCTTGCTGATAAAGGAATAAAAGGGTAAAAGGAGGCCTGGGAATGATCCACTTGAGGGGCCCGGGAGCTGAAGAGGACGGGGCGGTGGCGTGGGGCCGCTGAGCGCCTCCCCCTCCCCTGTTGATAGCTCCAGGCTGGGAAGGAAGAGGGGCAGGCAGGTCAGGAACCTGGCTGCATCAGAACAAGAGCACCTTTGAGCATGGCCAGAGAGTACAGGTAGTCCTCGACTTACAACAGTTTGTTTAGTGACCGTTCAAAGCACTGACGAAAGTGACTCATGACCATTTTTCACACCTTTGCAGTATCCCCATGGTCACGTGACCAAAATCCAGATTCTTAGCAACTGTCTCATACTTATGACAGCCACAGTATCCTGGGGTCACGTGATCCCCTTTTGCGACCTCCTGGGAAGCAAAGTCAATCATATTAGTAACTTAACTGCTGCAGTGATTCACTTAACAACTGTGGCAAGAAAGGTCGCAAGTGGGGCGAAACTCACTTAACAAACGTCTCACTTAACAACAGAACTGTTGGGCTCGATAGTGGTCATAAGTCGAAGGCTACCTGTATTTCACCCAGTGAGGCTTCTATTATTGCTCCCTTCCCCGACTTTTAGAGGTACAGAAATACAGCCCCCATCATTCCCAGCAAGCGTGGCCGGGAATTCTGGCTGAGGGCTTCTTGCTTCTGTGTCTTAAACAGGCTTTTATTTTGGAGCCCTGCTTTGTGCCACGTTTTTCACAGAAAATCTGATGAGTCTATTCAATAATAAATGTTGCTAAGTAAAGTAAAATACTGTAAAGTAGGGATGTCCAATCTTCTTGATTTGAATACCTGTGGATTTCAACTCCCAGAATTCCCCAGCCAGCCCCATTTTAGTTGGGGAATTCTGGGAGTTGAAGTCCACAAGTCTTCAAATTGTCAATGTTGGATGGACTCCCCTGCTGTAAAACCTAAACTTGAACACGTGTAATAGCAAATAGACATGTTTGTGTGAGAATCAATTAAAAAGTTAGTGAATTCTCTATATTCCTGAATTATCTGTTTCAAATCTGTTTCACATTGGCTGATATTGAGATAAGTGGACTAGTAGTCTGGTTCAGAACAAAGCAATTCCTTGTTTAAAATGTTGTTACAATTATGTACCGTACTTTGTAGTAATTAAAATAGATTAAATAGTGTGAGCTTGACATTCAGATTTATTATTTATTTTATTCTGCCTTAGTAACTCAAGGTGTCAAAAATACCTAATACTCCTTCCTCCTCATACTTTTGCCACAAGACCAGATTGTCAGGTGGATTGGGCTCGCATATAGCATCTTTGGACAATGCTGGCTCCCTCAGCTAAGAAACAGAGATGAGATACCGGTAATGTCTTATTTAGATTATAAATCTCACTAATTGTTCTTGTAAACTGAACTCTAGGTACAAAAGAAACTTTTTCAGAAACAATGGCTATTCCGTTCTCGAACACCACCCAACGCATTCCTCCAGGATTTGCCAATCTGCTTGAAGGGCTCGCCAGGGAAGTCTTAAGAAACCAGCCTGATGATATACCAACTTTTGCAGCCAAGTATTTTGAATCTCTCCTTATTGAAAGAGAAAGTAAGTTTCAGTTGACTGTATTTAAGGGTTTTAACATACATTTGCATTCTTGGATTTCATCTGGCTTGCAAGAAACCATTATTTACCCATTTGAGTATCCATCAAGTGGCATTTTTCTTTCTCAGGAATATTTTTGCACCATCCAGAAAGTAACTGGGATTCTCTGTTAAAACTGATGAAGGGCTGTCCAGTTTAGCCACTATGTAGGTTCTGAATGGGGCTATTATCAAATGTTCAGTGCCTTCTTTTTTTATGCTCGGATTGGTAGGTTTGGGTTATCTTTTTTACTATATACATATATCACTCCTTCAAGCATAACATCCTAGCGTATATTTAATTTGGGGGAGGGGGAATGTGTTTTAATTTTGACCTATTATCCTGCATACTATAAGAGTGTTTTCCTTGGAATGAGACAACTGGCCACGGCTGACTCACCCGGGCTGACTCTCTGCAAGACTATTCAACATGGACTAACTCAATAGCGGGAAAAGTGAATTTCAGCAGGCCTCGTCTTGCTTTAGGTTTGAACCTTTTCAGGTTAAAAGTCTTTGAGGCTGGGGTGAGCCAGAGCGTGGAGTCCCAGAAATTCACTTGTCCCTCTCTTGAGTTATCCCACTTTGGATTGTCATGTGATGAGTTGGCCATGGAGAGATAGCCCACTTTATTATACATAATTGAAAAGCTGTTGAGCTACATATGCATGTTTACCTTTTTTCAGTTAAGAAATCTTGACTGTTCTTGAATGTCAGTGTCATTATGATTCCCAATTTAACTAAGCACCGTTTGACCAGGAAGCTTTTATTTTTTTAACGAGAAGTCAGTATTTTTTCCCCCAAAAAAATTCATGTCTTTTCAGAAACCGGATATGATCCTACTGAATGGGGAGCAAAACTAGAGGACCGATTCTACAATAACCGTGCTTTCAATGTAAGTATTATTATACAGCAGGGGTCTCCAACCTTTCTGGGAGTTGGAGTCCTCCAGGCTTAAAGTTGGCAAGGTTGGAGACCCCTGTTATATTGTGAACAAAACCTTTGAATGAAACTAAAGAAAATACAGGAAATTAAAATCCGGATTAAAAATAATAGGCATGAGATTAATTTGAATCATTGGCCTATTTTCAAAGGAATGTGGATTATTTATTTATTAGGTTTATTTGCTGCTCTTCTCACTGTGATGCAACTCTGGGCAGCTTACAATAATTAATTCATACAACAATGATTTGTGAAAAGCTTTTTAGAAAAATTATGAGTAAGAATCTAAAATTTTCCCAACTATTGAAATTCAGATTAACTAGCTTTATCCTATGACTGCTATAGCATTAAAATATCCCGTCATGCTTAACTCTACCCATAAAAAAGACTGAAATCACTTATTTCCTTATGAAGTGGCTTACATCATTTTACTCAAAGGTATCAAGCTCAAGGCCCAGGGGACAGATCCAGCCTGCCAGGTGCTAAGATCTGGCTCGCAGGGCCACCCTGGAAACAGCGAAGGACTGGCCCGCGGTGCCGCTGCCAGCAAAAATGGAGCTTGAGAGGACTGTGTGCAACCCTCCCGAGCTCCATTTTCACTAGCAGAGGATTGCAGGAGGCCGTTGCAGCTGAAAACGAAGCTTGGGAGCCTATTTTCCCTGGCGGAGCACTCGGGCCACCACAGGTGCCCCCGAGAGGAGTGACATCAAGCTGGCCATGTACACCATGGCCATGCACACTCCCCACCCCCGAGGTCAAACAAACCCTGATACAGCCCTCAATGAAAGCGAGTTTGAAACCCCTGTTTTACATCATGATTTCAATAGATTCTATATGGAGCCTAAGGAGAGCTTGGCATACATTTAGCAATTTTATCACCATGTGCTCAGTTACCACTTCAATTATTTGTCTTTAAGGTTTTGCTTGCATCAAAATTCAGTGAGGGGGGGAATCATCTGTACCAATAGGCTCTCATACATCAATAATACCCTCCTGCTTTTTCAGGAACTTGCACCACCAGGAGATGGAGTGAAAAAGGAAGGGAAAGAAGAACCTACTGAAAAACCAGTAAGTAATTTTTCCTGAGATTAATTGCATACCGTTTCTGAACTAGCCTTTGTTGTAAATAATAGTCGCTGACTTTGGTGTGCCTAAAAAGTCGCGGTGAGGTTCTCCACTGTCATAGAGGCCAACATTAATTTTACATGGGATCCAACAAGGGTCAAATTGATGAAGGCCCATTAGCAATTTTCCATTTGAAGTTAAACAATTGAAAGAATTTATCTCACTGAAATTAGTAAATACTCCCATCTCCAAAACTGTTTGGCATAAAGAAATGCCCACATATTCCCTGAAGACTTGAATTGCCTCTTCTAAGTTACTCATACTCTAGACTTAGATTTAATAAAGAAAAAAGATAGTTAAAAATGCAACGCCTTTTTCTATGAATTTCCAGTGCAGATATGTATGAACAAAGAATAGAGGTGCCCACTTGGAGCACAGTTTAAATTATTTCTTAAATTCCACAAGTTTTAACCATCAAGACACATTGCAAAATCCTGTGGATATTTTAGCAGCCTTAAGCGCTGCTAAATTTACCCAGTGAAGTTATCACAACTTAAAACTATATTAACTTTGTCTTTGTTACCCTTTGCATTTGTTCTGTATAAATAAAACTAAAGACATAGATAGCGTGAAATTGCAGCCTGTACTTTTATTTAGTTGTAAGGTTTATATTATCTTTATGGTTTATATTATCCTTGCTGTAGCAGTGCAGGCAGTATAAATAGTGCTCCCTATTCCTGTTTTTCATTGCAAACAACACTAAGAGATTTTGTTGGCCATACAGATGAGTAATGCAGATCAGCTTCAGCAGGGAGCTTCCATAACAGTGAATGGACAAACCAGATACCAGTTAATTTGACCAGTACAGTCTAAGAACCTTTATATTGGTATTTTTCTTTTTCCAAATAGGATAAGTTTTGAATTGGTGTTATCTAAGCATTAATTTGGGCATTTGTACCAGACAAAACGTTCTTTTAAAAACGGAGCAAAAATTGCCCAAGTGGTATTTGCAGAGTTTAATATTCAAAATAGCTACTGATTTTTGGGGCGATGGAGGGGGGAGGGTGTGGGGAGAATATATATTTTAAAACTGAACAAAAGCAAGATGCATCTTACTCCTCACCTAACTTCAGCATCAGTTTTCTAAAGTAGATTTGATTTACATTTATTGTAGCTTAATTTTTCTTCATCCTTTCTTCCTTCCCTCTGTACACCTCTTTTTGAAGCCTGGTGGGCAAAATGCAAAGGTGAGAAATGTAAACTTGATTTTCTTTTAAATTGTAAAGAAGGAAGAAGAAGTGGTGGATATTGAAGGGACCTTATCGGAAGAACAAGCTGCTGTAAAAATCCAGTCCATTTTCCGAGGATACAAAGCAAGAAAAGAAGTGAAAGGCCGAGAAGAAGGAGAAGAAGAAGAAGAAGGGAAGGAACCTGGAGAGACAAACAAAGAAGCTGGGAAGGAGGAAGTCTCAAGTGAGCCTGATAAAGGACCACAGTAACCAGACTCACCAGTTCCATCAACAGTCCCATTTCCAAACAGGCGTAAGGCGAAGTCCCACTGGTCTGCTTAGAAACAACCTGCCAAGTTTATTAAATAAACCATACAGTTTAAAGCTGCATGCAATCTTGGTGCTCATCAGCGGATCAATAAACTGACCCTGTTTTCATGCGGAAATATCTTTTTGAGTAATGGGCACTTTCTTTTTTGGCTTCGGCTTTAGTGAGTCTTAAGTTAGTTAATCCTTGCCTATATAAGAAAAAAAAATTGGTTAGGGCTTATATGCACGACACCAGGCTATATACAGGTAGTCCTTGACTTACAACAGTTCATTTAGTGACCATTCAAAGTTACAACGTGCACTTATGACCATTTTTCACTTGCAGTATCCCCATGGTCACATGATCAAATTCGGCCGCTTGGCAACTGGCTCATATTTGTGACGGTTGCAGTGTCCCAGGGTCACTTGATCTCCTTTTGCAACCTCCTTACAAGCAAAGTCAATGGGGAAGCCAGATTCACTTAACAACCGTATTATTAACTTAACAACTACTGTGATTCACTTAACAACTGTGACACAAAAGGTCGTAAAATGGGGCAACATTCACTTAACAAATTGTTTCACTTAGCAACAAAAACTTTGGTCTCAATTGTGGTCGTAAGTCGGCTACCTATACAGAGTTCCAACAAGGCCTTTGGTGCTACCAGTAGTTTCCACCAATGCTGATACCTCAATAGCTGGATTTGGAATCTTTTGTGTTTGATACATTGTGAGATAAACATCGGAATCTGTTTTACAGGTTTTAAAAATCTTTTGGGGGAATATGTGTACTCTGATCCCCACTCCCAAATACCATTTCCATGTACATTCGGTGGTACAGACACTAATACTGTATTCACTTTTAATGCTGCTTCAACTATTTCAGTTTGTAACATACACGTGCACATCAGGCTTCTTTCCAACAGAGAATGAAAAATCTGAAGAAAAAAATATTCACACTTAAACCTCTGTACATTTTTTATGCATAGAACGCCAGTGTTTGTCCCCATTTTTTGCAACCTGCCTTCTTTTGTCGGCCTTATTTTATACATGTCTTCAAATTCTCTCTAGATTTCATTCCCTAAGGATATCTATTTTTTTTTTGTCAAAAGTTTTTTATTTTCCATAAAATTGATTTCCACATTTCATTTTTACATATAAATTATACATATTATAATACAAATTATTTTATCACAATATCTTACCCCCCCCCCCCCTTATATCATTTTCATTTCTTTATATCTTTTAACT
>JANHFT010001802.1:179924-192028 GCA_032467955.1 Pseudoxenodon macrops | reverse complement strand
TTCTACACGGGAAAGAACCCGAACAACAAAATACCTACATACAGGCACCCGTGAAAACCTCAAAAAACATATATATAAATATATACACACACGTGTGTGTGTGTACACATACATACATACACACACACACACACACATACACACACAAGAACATTTTCAATGCTTTATAACATACATATGCAGCAAATTCTAAAAAAAAATAGTTTTAGGATTGGGTTGGTGAAAAGGCAACTCTGGGATCAATGATATGGGAGATGACCTGCATCACCGACAAATGGTCATTCAAAGAGACTTAAGTGAAATCCTTTCACTTAATGGGAATCCTTTCTCTCTCTCTAAAGCAAGAAAGAAAGTTAAAAAAAATAGGATGGTTTAGGCAACAACATAAGCTGAAGTTTAAAAAAAAACACAATATTTTATCTCAGGATTGCAGATGATCATCATGAACAATTGGAACATATCCAGGAGCAGATGTAGAGTATTGTTCTATTGTTTTGGGGGCTCACAGTTTGTACTGTTTTATGTTATGCTCCATTTCTGGACTATCCTGTGATTTTGCTGTCCTCAGTGATAATTTAGCAAGCATCTTGTAAAGGAAAATCTTTATGTGTTCAAGCTTTAAACCCTGCAAAACATAAATAAACTGTAATAATTGCAGCTGTACCCCCTGTTTGGTCACCAGTGAGATTGGCTAGCCATGATGTTTTTGTTCACTTAGCGATGAGGTATTCATGAATGAAATAAAACAGCACAAACGATGAGCTTTTATTTTGGCTATATTATCTTTGCCTATTTTATGTGTTTGAATCAGAAAAATCTGTGGGGACAAAAAAACTGATAGCTTCAGCTGTCTTCATTAGATTGCAAACTATGCCAGTGAGATCGGTATGTTGTTTTTAAAATTGCAAATATGACATGAAGAATGCCAAGAAGAAGCAACAGGATTAAAATAAAAAGTAAGCTCTGAACTAGGTAGATTTCATCATCTTGCCATTTCTTCCCTGCCTTCACAGAAAAAGCCTAAGCAAATTTGTTTTTTGTTTTTGTTTTTTTATGAATTCATGTTACCTTATTTGATCTGCGTGGCTTTGTCATAAACAGAAAACTTTGATCAAAGAGGCATTTTTTTCCATCAGAGGAAATTCCCTATCTCATTACCAACATTGTCAATAGGGATTAAAACAAACAGCAAAACCCCTTTTCTCATGATGAAAAGAATATATCAATGAATGTGTTTTTTCTTCCTCTAAAGAAATAGAGTATCAAAGCTTGCTCTCACCAGAAAGAGAGAGAGAGAGAGAGAGAGAGAGGTTGGTTCAGAGATTACCATGTATGAAACAAAGCTTTCTTTAATTCTTTCTGGGAAATGTTTGGGAAACTATTTCTATTAAGATAACTTCTTTTTGCATCAGGGTTTTGTTTTGTTTTGTTTGTTCTTTTGGCTGTGGAAAAGACACCGAGTAAAGAATTAGGCCCAGCAACAATCACAGAGATTTTGTTGAATTGCTATATTTTTATTTTGTTTTCTCTTTTTTAATTAATGAAGCTGATTATCTAACAATATCCCTTAGGCCCTTTCAATTAACCAAAATATCATAATTTATTAACTTATTTCAGTTGTAACATCGTGAGCAGAAGTGAACAACCCATGTGGCTCTTGACTCCTTCACTGCAGAGCAGAGAGATCACATTGCCAGATCAAAATTTGGCAATGTCACAATGCAGAGAATTGCTTTTCCAGCAATTTAGGAACTCCTGGAGAAAAGACAGAATGTCAATCAATCAAATATAAGCCTGAAAGTTATAATAGAGATGGAAAATAACTAAGTCTGGTATAAAGTGACAGGTTTGCTAACACAAGCAACCTAGTTGGGTGTTAGGTTCCAAGTTACACAAGTCTGTAGCTGGAAAATTTTCAAAAGCAGAGGAAATGTATTTCTGGTGATGTTAAAGGTAAATAGAATAAATCAAAGTAAAGATCAAGAGAAGAGATAGGAGCTCCTTGGCAGACAGCATGAAGCCTGCAAAGAATTCAAAATTGGGGACCTCCGGGAGGGGGAAGAAATCTGTCCTAAAGATAAAGAGGAAAGAAATAAACATCAGAGTTTGGGGAAAGAATTATGAATGAAAGATTCTTGACACAGGCAGATGCAGACAGACAGACATAGAAGAGATGAGACATAGCAGTATCGCCTGAAAGTAATTCCCAGGAGGGGAAAGGAAAGGAAAAAATGTTTAGCCTAGTAAGAGGCAGTATAAGGGACAACATATTAAGTGTGGAGGAAATAGTTATGAGTAAAAGGAAAGCAAAAGCTATTTATTTATTTAAATTTACGTGCTGCCCATCTTGCAGTTCGAGCCTTTTCTCCATATAGCGTTGAGCACAGCTGGAATCACACTCGAGATCTATCACAAGGAGGGCAGCCAATGGAGTGCCTAGGATTAGGTGGCTCAGCTGCCATTAAAAAGAAAAACCTGGCCCATTTCACCAACTAAATCTGGTGGATTTGGCTAAAGGAGGACCATGGAGGACCAAACCAGAAGATGAGAACCAAATTGGATTCTGACAGAGCCAGGATGGAAAAGATACGACATTAAAAGAGGGTTCAATATCCACAAAGAGGATGAGATAAAGTTGTCTTCAAATATACTGTATTTTTTGGACTATAAGATGCACCTTTTTGTCTCCCAAAAGGGGGTGAAAATGTCAGTGCATCTTATAGACCGAATATTGCCGAAGCCCCACCCACCCACCAGCCATTTTTTTGCTTTCACACACCATCGTTTTGGGGGCTTTTTTCGGGCCTTCTCAGGCCGTTTTTGGGCCCATTTTAGAGGTTTGTTTGGCCTGTTTTGAGGCTTTTTTCAGCCTGCTTTGAAGGCGCTTTTTTGGCCCATTTGGAGACTTTTAGGCCCATTTCCAAGGTTTTTTTCAGCCCATTTCAAGATTTTTTTGGTCCATTTTTTTCAACAAAAAAAACACACCACAGGATAAAAAAGCCTCAAAAACAGACTGAAAAAAGCCTCAGAAATGGGCCCCAAAAAGCCCCAAAAATGGGCTGGAAAAAGGCTGGATAAGGGCCAAAAAAGGCCTGAAAAAAAGGAAGACCCAAAACTTTTTTTTCCTCTTCTAAATTTAGATGCATCTTATAGTCAGGTGCTTCTTATAGTCCATAAAATATGATATTCAGAGGGTGGCGTTGGCATTTCAATACTAAAATTCATATTTCATCATTATGACAAAACCATTGCATTCATTGTGTAGAAAATAAGATAGATGACAAAGCATCAGCAATTAGATTCACTCTGTTCTGTGAAATTTTCCTTTATAAGAATGTCTCTATTATGTCATCACACTTTATGACAATGGGATTTTCCAGAATTTATAATATTTAGAGCACATCCATTGAATTTGGATTGACAAGTTTTATAGGAACTCTAGAAGACATTAGAGCACAATGAGGTGGCTTGGAAGATTTTTAAATTTTTATTTTAAAGTTGGTGGTTGAACCTGCACGCACATATGTTTTGATGATTTATCTTATATGCATAAATTTATTCTTGCTTATGTACACTTGACTATATTTTCTGATTTCTCTTCAGAAATCAGAATAGATTTATCTACAAATAGATTTGTATAGATTTATCTCCCTCTCTGTCTCTGTGTCTCTGTGTCTCTCTCTCTCTCTCTCTCTGTCCCTTCCTCCCCCCTCCTCAATTGTCCCTTCATTTATATGTGTGCATGTAACTTAAAGACATTTTGTACTCATAAAATAAATTGTAGGCTCATAACCAATTGTAGGGTTTAAATCTAAATTTGATTGGCCCCATTCAGTCCCTCACAGCCTCCAGGCATCATGTGTCACCATATCTCCCCCACGATTCCCGATTAGAAATCGTCAACATAGGGAGGTTACCTCAGCCCAAACCAGGTTACCTCAGCCCAAACCAGGTTACCTCAGCCCAAACCAGTGGTGGGCTGAGCTCTGAGAAACTTGTATTGGAGTGTCCATAGGCTTCATTTTTCTTCCCCCACAAATCCTGATCAGGAAGGAGCAGAACTACAGAACAACTGCACATCTGGTCCCCCACAGCTATAAAAGAGGACCAAAAGTGTACTGTGATCCATGGTATCACATGCTACTGAGAGATCAATCAGGATAAAAAGCCATTGCAGTCTAGAACAGGGCTGTCAAACTCCCGGCCCACGGTCTGGATGCACTGGCCATGCTCACGCCTGGTTTAGCGAAGCAGAAAAAAGTCTCGATACATCACGTGCTGCCGTGACAACGTGAGTTTGACACCCCTGGTCTAGAAGTACAGCAAAAGAGCCTGCACTGGATTCCACTCTTACATGCTCCATATCAGAATACTCTCACCTCCACTGAATACAATCCTAAGGGAAGTTCATCAAGCCCAGCAGACAGTCAGAAAAAGCTCTTGAAGGCCATTAGGTTTTTTTGGGGGGGGATTTTTTTTTTCCTCGAGTGTGTTTCTAAATGGGATGAAATGTGATTTTAATTCTAATGAAGGCTGCAAGAAGCCCATTTTTCCTGGAGAGAAAAAATGGTCTAAAATAGTTTAAACAAATATGTAAATAACACAGAGGTGTAAGCGAAGAGAAGCCTGAAGAATCCCAGCTGCTATTACCATACATCTGCCAAGTACGTTTTCTTCCAAGTTTAGGGATGCTTGTTTTATTCTCAGACCACCCAGAAGGGCAGGAGATCTTGTAAAAACAGCTGTTGTGAACAGTATAAATTCAGAAGCTGTCAAGAGTAAAGAAACTCATCGTTTATCAAGTCCTGCTTACCCCAAACATCCCTAAACGTGTCAGTTATGATGACAATCAACACCCAATTCTTAACAAGCCAGCTAATGGGAAACTGAGGCCTCTGATTCAGATACTGTCATCTCAGCCGGTTTAGAAATTCAGGCCTGGGACAGCATTGGTCTCCTTGATTGATGACTTTTGTTGTGATCCAGATAGGGGGAGGATAAGCCCTCCTGAGCTCTTTCTCCTAGGTCTGTTGAGCACGGCATCCATTTGGACTCTCTGCAGGGACTGGAAGTTGCAGAGACCATGAGAAAGGACATCAGGAATCAATTGAGAGAGAGAGAGAGAGCCAGCTCCTTCTCTCCCACTTCATCATGCATTCTCCTGGTCAGCTGCTGTTCAGGTTGATCCAATCTCGGAGCCAGAAACTTAGTGGGCACTGGGGGGGGATTCAGTTTTAAAGAAACAGATTGTGCTAAAAGACCACAGGGATGCCAAGAGCAGCCTAATATGGCCAATAAATGCCAGGCTGATTTCACCCTCTAGAGGGTCACCAGACTGCATCATTGATCAAATAGTCAATTAATCATAACAGATTGCAGAAATAGCAAAACTGCAATCTGCTTCCAAGGGAAAATGCTACTTTAGCACTAGAACAGCTAAGGATGGGTTTTAACTGATTCGTGGAAGGCATAAGAAGTGAGACAAAGGCAGTCCTGTGAGGTTATGGCGCAAAACATGCATTGCACAATGCAGGTTTATGTCGTAGTTCAGGGGTGTTAAGCTCAATTTCATTGAGGGCCATATCAGTATTGTATTTCACCTCAGAGGGCTGGGGTGGGCGTGGTCAGGGTGGGCATGGTCAGCTCAACATCACTCATGTCAGGGGTGTTGTGGCAGCCTGAGTGCTCTGCCAGTGAAAACAGGCTCCTGAGCTCTGTTTTCAGCTGTGACGGCTTCCTGCAATCCTCTTCCAGCTAAAATGGAGCTCCATTTTTGCTGGCAGTCTTTCACTGTTTCCAGGTTGACACTATCTAAGCATCCCGTGGGCCAGAACTGATAGCCCCCAGGCCTTGAGTTTGACACCCCTGTGGGTTGGGCTAAGAAGGGTGACTTGCCCAAACTCATGTTATCATGGTAAATGTTATAAATATAATTTGACTCACTGAACGCTACTTGCGGTATAGTTATCTCTGTAAACCTCACAAAATCTCACACGGCAACTACGCTTAAAAAGAAAAATGTACCGGTAGTCTATGTGCTCTTTCCAGGAGTTATCTCAAAACGAGTTAGAAACTAAAAAAATTAGAAAGTGAAATGATACGAAACTCAATCTTACACATTTATGGATCAATACAATGTTTACCTTTTTAGTGATGTATGGCATAGTGTAGTGAATTGATGACTTTTAATCATAATGATGCTATGATTCTATTTTCCTGCTGCTGTTAAATATAAAAGTCAAAATAGTTTGGACTTTTAGCTGTATATGAACCTGCATTCAAATCCTTATTATATCTTATAGTCACCTGATCCTTTTTGGTCTGTATTTCTCAGCTTGGCTTCGAGAATTAAACTGGAGAAAACCTCGAGCCCTTGGGGAAAACAATATGTGTAAGTATGTAATACTTTTTAAAATATGCTGTATAACAAAATGTCATTTCTCATATTACATTTTGTAGCTGCAGAATTGGTAAAGTACCTTGCAAATCTAGGAGTTCTGAAAATGCTGACAGACCCTTAACTATCATCCCACAGAAGCTCTTTATAAATAATTCAGGGATTTGTGCTACTCTGACACATTCTTTCATACAATAGTGTGAATAGGTAGAGAAGCATCTTTTCTCAGTACTATATAATTTGCTTTCTCCACATATGCATTAAAGAACTAGGAAACAAGAATGGATGCCACAATTTGTGAGGTCCAGAAGAAAAATGTTTCTTTAACCATCCAGCATGTTTCACTGTTTAACTTTACAATTTCTGGAATTTCAAAACAATGAAAGTGTCAGTGATTTCCTCTGGGTCTGTGGCACTGTAATCTTAACATGGTTGAATCAATATGATATATAGCTCATCCCCAAGTTAAAATAGTCACAGATGTGGGGGCAGGGGGAAGAGAACAGGAAATGAATCCCCAGAGCCAGAAACCCAAACAAGGAAGCTAATGGATATGTCTAGATGGACTTTTAGATTTTATTTCTTGCGATTTCAATAGAGATACATTTAATCACACTTTACTATGATCAGGTGGCATGTTGTCCTGTCCAGTCTGTTAACTAACTTCATGGTAAGAGCTCAAGAGCCCTCAAATAGAGAGACTCTTTGTTTTGTGCTATCAAGCTGATGTCAACTCTTTATGACCATGTCAATAGAGTTTCTCAACCTGGACCTTTCTCTCTCTCTCTCTCTCTCTCTACAGTGCAACATCACCACAATAATCAAGTCCATCCATCTTGCTGCTTGTCATCCTCTTTTCTTTTCATCCTCTTCTCTCAGCATTATTGACTTCTCAACAAAGCTAAGTCTTCGCAAAATGTGTTCCCAATATGATATTTTGAGCCCGGTCACCTCAAGTAAGAACTCTGAATTGATTTGTTGTATGATCAATTTGTTTATTGTCTTGGATATCCACGGTATGCTCTGGAGTTTTCTCTGGCACCCAAAGTTCAAAAGCATCAATATACTTCCTATCTTGCTTCTTCGAAGTCCAACTTTAGCATCCATAAAGTATCACTTTGAAAAACACTGTCTGCGTGATCAGGATCTCTGTCTGGATAGACGTATCCTGGCATCCAAGCATCAATTCGAAGGCCTTCCTGTCATACTTTCAAATATTGCAGAACAAAAAAAAAATTAAAAAGGCCAACAACAATTTTTAGCCTAGGGGGCTACATTTAAAATACTTGACTACTAACAATAAAGCTGGTAAATGAATGATATTCCTTTCTTGTTTTGGACAGAGATTTTTCTTTTTTTTTGAGACTAATGGACCAACAATTGTGGAAAAGTCGTGGAACTTTGTTTTTGTACGTGTGGTTCTCAATTGAAGCGAAATTACTATATGTGCAATGATGGAAAGATTCGACACTATCCTCAATAGGGACGATGGGGTTTGATGAGAAGGGTAAATTGAGTTCTTTGATCAGAGAAAAGACAATACTTATGTTTATCATTGACTGGAAACCCCTTATGGACTTTTTGAATAAAATAGGGGGGAGAACCTTATGTATGTCTGAATGATTAGATAAGATAGATCATAGAAAGAAGAGAGCTAAATTGTAATTATAGACTAAAGGAAAATTTATAATTGTACATATAAGTTCTGAAAAAAATCAAAAGCTACGTACATCTTTGGGTTTTTTTTCCTTTTCCTTTTTCCCTTTCTTGCACTTTTAGCTTTCTCTATTATTTCTTTTATGTGTGCTTGTGTGTACTGTATATACAGTATATATATATATATACACAGGTAGTTCTCAACTTGCAACAATTCATTTAGTGACCATTCAAAGTTACAACAGCACTTTAAAAAGTGATTTATGACCATTTTTCACACTTACAACTGTTGCAGCAGCCCACGGTCACGATCAAAATTCAAACGTTTGGCAACTGACTCATATTTATGACGGTTGCAGTTTCCCAGCAAAATCATGTGATTTCTCTTTTGCAACCTTCTGACAAAGCAAAGTCAATGGGGAAGCCAAATTCACCTAACAATGGTGTTACTAATCTGACAACTGGAGTAATTCATTTCACAACTGTAGCAAGAAGGTCATAAAATTCACTTAACAAATGTGTCAGTTAGCAACATACATTTTGGGCTCAATTGTGGCTACAAATTGTACATACATACATACATACATACATGTGTGTGTTTGTATCTTCCTATCACTTCTTCTAGTGAATAAGATGACACAGTGCACAATGGTGTTCTGTTACAGGTCTTATTTAATTAGTGCTACAATGATACCCACCACTTGGAACATGATTTTGATTAAAGAGTTGTAACATTGCACTGTAAATGTCAGATGGGAGATGAGACAAAGATGCAATGACATTGTATTAATGGTGAATGTGTTATTTCAGCCTCAACGCTCCAGAAATGTTGAATTAGTGTTGTTTGGGTTTTGCCCTTTTCTCCATTTTTTTGTACCATCATTACTGAAAGCAAAATCGCAAACCATTTCAACAGAGGGAACGGTACAGAAGAAGCTAATTCAACTGCGCAAAAACAATCTGAAAAGAAAAATAGAAAGACCTGTGTGGGTAGACCGAGTAGGGGACAAGTCACCAAAGAAAGAGAGGGCAAAAATAGAAAAAGGGGGAAGAGCAATCTCTTTATCACTGCTGTTTCTTCAACTGGACAAGTATGTCCCAAAGGTGCTGTTTTCAAGAGGCAACTGGACTTTCTGGTTTTTCTTTGAAGATGTTTCGCTTCTCATCCCAGAAGCCTCTTCACTTCTGACTGGATGGTGGGGAATGGAAGGATTTATACTCCTTGAAGACAGCTGGACATTTGCATTCTTTTAGCGAGTAGTTATGGTCACCTGGAGATTTATCTGTGTCATCAGGGTCACCTGAATGGTGCAAATGAGTGTGTAACCTTCTTGGAAGTGTTGAAAGGACTTTGTTGTAGACTGGAGATAAATGATGTCGTATCCTATCTCCAATCTGCAACACAGTCCTTTCAACACTTCCAAGAAGACTTCATGCACATTTGGAGACATTTGGTGATGCAGTGCAGTATTTCAGGCCAACTCTGCCCACAGTCTGGAGTTTGATCCTGACAGGGTTGACTCAGCCTCCCATCCTTCCAAGGTCTGTAAAATGAGGACCCAGATTGTTGGGGGCAGACATGCCGACATTGTAACTCACTCAGAGAGTCCTGTAAAGTACTATAGAGTGGTATATAAATGTTTACTTGCTTGATAGTTAGCAAAACTGGGCAAAGATGGATTTTTTTTTGCTCAAAATTTCTCCATACGAAGGGGGAATTCTTTCACAATTCTCAGTGACAAGATTCATTCATTTACAAGCCGATAAAAAAAATTGGAAGGAGTTTGGGTCTCCGATTGACTTTGCTTGCCAGAAACTGGCTGAGAATATTGCAAATGATGATCACAGGAACACTGTTATAAGTACGAGGACCAGTTGTAAGTCATTTTTTCAGTCCCGTTATAATTTTGAACAGTCACCAAACAAACGGTCATAAGCTGAAAACTCTTTTGTATATAAGTGCATCATTTGAAAGTTAAGTGCTCACTCAGTTTCTTGTGTCATAATTTTTAGATTGCTAGTACTGATTGTTTGGGAGAGAGGTCTGATATTTACCACTGTTACACAGATTTTCCATTTGTTCCACTTCACTATAGTTTTACAATCTGAATGAATTGGTTTTACTTGTAGTTTGGGTTTGGAGGTTTCTAAGTTGGTTGTCTTGCCCTGGAAGGAAGCACAAATAATGAAAGAAAATATTAGAAAGTAACATATCAACTAAAAGCATCAGATAGCAGTGGGAGAACAACATGATTAATTGTCCAATATGTTTTCTTTCTAGAGGGAGAAATGTCAGTCAGCTGCAGTACAAAGAGCAAAAAGTCCAGATTCAAAAAAAGGTCTCATTTCAAATACATCAAATGCCTTTTTGAGCTCAGCAGAATTCCAAGAAAATCAAAGGGGTGTTGAGGCCACCTTGTGCGAAAGAAAACAAGAGTGAGGGCATAAAAAAGTAGCCTTTGCATAGAATATACAATCTGTTGATCTGGTCCTTCACTTGGACTGGACAAGCTGAGGCAAAGTTTTATAGAGACTTAAAATATAATAGAAGAAGGGATTAGCAGAGCCAGTGGATGGGTAAAAAGAGGCATCCGTTTAGAATCCTTATGGAGTCACAAGCAAACTAAGCAGTGGTGAAATCCAAATCTTTTTACTACCGGTTCTGTGGGCGTAACTTGGTGGGCGTGGTTTGGTGGGGATGGCAGGGCAAGGATACTGCAAATTTCCCATTCCCTCCCCACTCCTGGGCGAAGGATGTTGCAAAATCTCCATTCCCACCCCACTCTGGGGCCAGCCAGAGGTGGTATTTGCCGGTTCTCCGAACTACTGAAAATTTCCGCTACCAGTTCTCCAGACCCTGTCAGGACCTACTGGATTTCACTCCTGAAACTAAGTCCAACCCTTCTTCATTGCCATTGAACTTTATCTAGCTCTAACCAAGTACTAACCATTAGTTGAGAAGATTCCTGCGCATAGGCTTTTAGCAATGAATCAGCTAAATTGAACCTTCCATGTGGACCTGGTTTTTCCATACTCAACAGTAACTCAGAGCTGAAATGTTGGAACGTCCATGTTTACTAAGCTTGGTTTTATTCGTACAAAGTTTTTGTTATCAAGCTAGATGACATTGATGCTTTGACAAAAGAGAGTGGAGTTTACTTACCTTCTATGTATGGCAATTTCTCTTGATTAAAACTGCAGTGTACTGTTTCAGAGCTTGGTTGGCTGAATTGTTTTCTCTATTGGGTTGGATCTCCCTTATCTACATGTCAATTGCTTTATTGTTGAATGTAGCACTTGGTTAAACACAATGTCACATGACCATGAGTTGCAACTTCCTGGAATGAAGGTCACAAATGATGATCAGATGACTGTGGGATGCTTTGACTACCAAGCATCGGAATTGGAATCAATTTGGTGACTGTGGTGATACTGTGATAGCTACAACTACAAGAACCTGTTGTAAATCTCTCTCTTTTTTTCAGCAGTGTTATAACTTTGAACAGTTGATGAACAAGTGGTTGGTAAACAGGTAAATATTGCAACTCATCTGAGTTTGTTATTTTTTCTTCAATAACATGAGCAATACTGTACATATTTGCTCTTTAAATCCAAAATGTAAATAGACTTTTGCTCCTATTTGATAGCCCAGCATTATTCCTTATCTGGTTTTTATGCTTTTATGTATTTTTTTTTAATTCCTTATGAAAATATACTTAAGCCTTGCACCCCAATATTTTTAAGGGTGTCATAATGAGTTTGCTCCCAGTCCACCTGAAACTTTTGTTGTTGGTAAACAATTTGTAAATAAATAGCTGGATTAAGTACTTCTCCTCCCACCCAAATATCTAGAAACCTTAAATCAACCAGAATACACTGTATCATCCTTAGAAAACTTTTTTTTTTTTTTTACTTTCCATCTATTTTGCTGTAGCTTTATGGAGCTTTTTCATGTTTTATGCCTTTATTGTTAAAATCTTTTTCAAATTCCCATATTCTCCCCTATTATCAGACATTAATTGCTTTCTTTTGCTGTGGAACTTGTTTTTAC
>JANHFT010001802.1:161123-174692 GCA_032467955.1 Pseudoxenodon macrops | reverse complement strand
CAAGGAGAGAAGCAACTTAGAACTAAGGAGAAATTTCCTGACAGTTAGAACAATTAATCAGTGGAACAACCTGCCTCTAGAAGTTGTGAATGCTCCAACACTGGAAGTTTTTAAGAAGAGATTGAACAACCATTTGTCTGAAGTAGTGTAGGATATGCTGACTAAGCCGGGAGTTGGACTAGAAGACCTCCAAGGTCCCTTCCAACTCTGTTATTTTGTTATTCTATTTTAAAATCTGCATTAAAATAAAATGAAAGGTCAATTCAAAGAAACAAAAAGTGTGCATAGCTTTTAATTTCCCATGGGTCTGTGTGTTAACCCAATTTTAAAAAGAGAGTGGGAAATGGCTAAAATTACAGCCAGGGGCTTTCATTCAGTAGCAAAGAAAAATATTGGGTTGAGTTCTGAACTCTCAAATTAAGTTTTATCAGGAGCTAAGATGGTTCCATGTTGCATCTAAGAAATAAACAGTTGTTGATTCATTGTTTTAGGGAGGGGAAAATCTAAAATACCTCCATAAAAATTGGTAGACAGAAAACAAAAGATGAACAAAGACGTAAATCATATTAGCTGTTGCACTTAATAAAGTAATTATTAAGTATTATAGAGTAATGTTCAGCAGAATGCTTGTTCTAATATGTGATCAATAGATCAATAGTTTATTTTTTATTTTTTATTTTGCTTCAGTTGCCTTTCTCAAATTCATGAGTTTGCATAGTTAACCATAATTAAATCAGGATAAAAAACTAAAACAGTAAAGAAATTACAGCATGTACAGTATCCACAGCCAAGAAAAACACAGACACACAACAGAAACCAACACAGCCATTGCACAGCTTCAGACTCATACCTGGGTTTTCTGGCCCACTGACAGAACCCGAGGTGGGTTCCTACCAGTTCAGACTGGTTCCATAGAGTAGGTAGTAAGCCGCTGGTGACGTCAGAAAGACGGTTCTGGTCCGTGGATGCAGCCATCTTTTTTGGGGGGGGGGGAAACAATTTAAAAAAATTGTCCAGGGTTTTTTCTTCTGCGCATGCACAGTAGCTGGGTTTCTGACACTGTGCATGCATCGCCATCCTTGTTTTCAGCCATTTTTTTTTTTAATTTTGAAATTATTTCCTACTGCGCATGTGCGCTCCCACGAGAGGTCCCCACGTAGCGCAGGAGGCAGCAAACTGGCAACAAGGTAAGTTAGAATCCACCCCTGGACAGAACCTTAGATTTAAAGCCTTCTAAAAGACCAACAGGGTTGGGGCCGGTCTAATATCTGGGGAAATAATATTACAAAAGATGGCCATCATGACAAAAAGGCCCTCTTCCTGGACCTCATCAGATGGCACCCTCAAGAGAGAGAACCTAGATCTGTGATGGCAAACCTATGGCATGGGTGCCAGAGGTGGCACACAGAGCCCTATCTGTGGCACGTGCACCGTCGCCCCATATCGATCTTCGTGGCGTTTCTTTTCTGAGCTTCTGTTTCCCTGGAAACAACAAAACAAAAGCTCACAAAAGAAAAAGATGTTACCTCTTGCCACGCTGCTGGTGTTGGGATGCCCCACTTTCCGCCAGCCAGCTGGTCTTCGGGTCTCTGCTGCGCATGCGTTCATTTCCGTGCATTTCCGTACATGCACACATTCGCACATGCCTGAGCATTCAAATGTTTGCATATGTCTGCCTAAATGCGCATTCGCGTGCATGCGCACCTTTCAGTTTGGGCATACGCATGCAGTTTGGGCCCTTGGTGCCTGAAAGGTTCACCATCACTGACCTAGATCAGGTTCTTCCTATTGGACTTGATGGGATGAGTAGATGTGATTGTGGAGAGGCAGACCCTCAAATAATCCAGTTTTCCATGCCACCATTTAAACATAAAACACGGGCGACATAAATATGAGGAGTGGATAATCTAATTTTAAGTGATTTTAAATTTAAATGAAATAAAGTTTAGACTTCGTCCCAAGTCTGTTCTCTTTGCCATAAACCCACCTACTTTTTGGAATATACCTTCCTGATGTGTCTTTGTATGTCCTTCAACTTGAAAAGAGTTGCACATTACTGGCGTATCATATCATAAATTCATACTCTATAATATTAGAAATTCTCTGACACATTCTAAACAAGTAAAGGATTAAATTTGATTTTCATCTATCTGTCACTCGGGCCTCTGACCCATTCTTGTCTAATTCTAACTGCATAATGTTTTTTTATCAGCTTCAGTGGTTCCAATGATATTTATTTGGGTTCAACCATCAACACGAAAAGAAATTATTGTAGGTTTCCTTTGGATCCTGCGTGTCATACAGCTTACCATATAAGATGTATGAGTATAAGGTAATTTGGTGCAGTGGTTAAGGCAGCATGCTAGAAACCAGGTCACTGTGAGTTCTAGTTCCACCTAGAACTGTGATCTTCAGCCAGTCCTTCTTTCTCAGCCCTCGGAAGGAAGAAATGACAAACCACTTCTGAAGAAAAAAGAGTAAAAACTAATCTGAATCTACACAAGGGCGGAGGGAACCCTTGATATCCATAAGTATAACAATCCCTCTTAGGCATTTAAAAACAGTTTAAATGTTCCGTAGGAGTTTTGCTGGAATTCAGCAATATTTAATGGAGCTTTTGAGAAGACAAGTAGAAGCTGATAATAAAAGGTTATTGTTATACTAAGTATTAAATACTTTACATAGGTTTTATCCTTCATAATTTCAAAGGACTATAACTCCAAAAGAGATGAAACTTTAGAGGGTTAGGAACAAGGAATCCTATTCACTGCTATAAAAATTCACTGACCAGTGTTGACTGGTCATTACCTTTTGGCCCAACCAAGTTGGTCACTATGAAGACAGAATTGGAAGAGGCTTACCAATTTAATAGCAATAGCACCTTGACTTATATACTGCTTTACAGTGCTTTACTGCTCTCTAAGCGGTTTACAGAGTCAGCCTATTGCCCCCAACAATCTGGGTCCTCGTTTTACCAACCTTGGAAGGATGGAAAGATGAGTCAACCTTGAGCCTGGTGGGATTTGAACTGCCAAATTGCAGCCACCAGTCAGCAGAAGTAGCCTGCAGTACTGCACTCTAACTACTGTGCCACCGAGGTTCTTAAGTTTCCAGAAATAAAATAGCACTAGTGCATACACTGCTCCATATTGTTTTATAGCACTCTCTCAGCGGTTTACAGAGTCAGCATATTGCTCCCAACCATCTGGGTCCTCATTTTACTGACCTTAGAACAGAGGTGTCAAACTGGCAGCCTGCAGACCAGATGCGTCACATGCAGGCCACGCCCACCCTGGTTCTGCAAAGGCAAAAAAGTTGTGATATGTCATGATATCTCATATGACACGATCAAGTTTGACACTCGTGCTTTAGAAGGATGGAAGGATAAGTCAAACATGAACCCATCAGAATTGAACTCCTGACTGTGGGCAGAGTAATAGTGCATTCTAATCATTGCACTACGATAGCTCTTGGGATACAAATCTAATAAATAAAGTAAATAATCACATAAATGTTTGGGAAGAAATAGGACTGCAATGCAGTTCATCAGAGAATGTGTTTCATAAAAGGATTCTCCCATGTTCATTGCCAAGTTTTGGGTATTATACATTGGTCAAAGAAGCTCCATGATGATCCATCTATGATAATGTTTTAATAAAGGCATATAAAATTTTACATCTGTCCGCTGCTACCATTAGCTTTACTCTTATATGTCAAATAATTGAGATTGGAGACAGAGGTGTGAATTTTTTTAAGAACCAATTTTGTTATATTCCCCAAATACATTCTTGGATTCTTCTGCTTTTCTGTCACTTTGAGACGAAAACCCTAATCATTTAAATGTTTAAAAGTTGCTTGTTGAATCTTAAAATTACAAGAATCCCTGACTTTAACCAGGATAGTCCTTATTTTGAGATTTTGAAACTATTTTCGGTATTAAAGGTTAATCATTTAAAAGGGGAATAACAGCCAAGAATTTAACCATCATCATTTGGGCATTAAACTGACCAGGCATAAAGATTCTCCCTGTTAATTTGCCATAAATGATCTAATAATGTTTAAATTTGTCTCTTTGATTTACCATATTTGTAACCTGCCCTATTCTGGAAACTATGGGAAGCATAAAATAAAGTACCTTTAGTGCTTTACAGAAGGCTAAAAGGACAGAGGTCAATGAATCTCTAGGGAAAATACAAGAACTACGGCACAAAAGATCAGCTGTTTAGTCCACATCCCATAAAGTCTTATGGAGAGAAGGGAAGGAGAGGCTATTGTGTTGTACACAATTTGTATTGTACACTAGTATTGCTGCTGTTGTTATTATTGAAACAAATTGAATTGTCAGTAGCAATTGTATGATGTGGGTTCCAGTGTTGTTTCTATGTTGTTTTACCAATTGTCAACCATCTTGTATCCTGGGATGGTGCAGTGTATAAATGATTGAAATACACAGACACACACAATGTGTATGAACTGTATATGTTGTGGGTGGGTTGGTGGCTGTATGTGTGAGAGAGAGGTTTTCTCTTTAGACTAGGACATGCTATATTTTTAGTTATAATCATTTAAAATTTGCATGCACAAATTTCAGAAACACATGTCATCCCGTCCATTTTATTTATTAATTTTCTTTCTTTTCTTCTTTATTTGGTAATGAAGAAGATTCTGTGAATCTCACATATGTGGCAATTTATATAAATAAAATGAAAACATATCTGTGTAGTCCCTTTAAGGCTGTGTCAGATTTGCAAAGTAGTCCAGATTAAGAAGCACACCCAGAAGCATTAATCCTATCTTGATTAGAAGGTTACATGAACAGAATCTTGCAAGTCTGAAAGTGCAACGCCCGCCACCCACCTTTACAGTCCAAAAAACTAGGGAGGGTCTCTTCAGACACATTTACTATGCCTACATACAAAGCTGGGTTCTGAATCTTCTTACTGCCGGTTTGCTCAGGGTCACGCCTCGAGTGTGCGCGCGCAGGGCAAGCAAAAAATAGCTTCTGTGCATTCGCAGAAGCAAAATCCAAAATGGCGGCACCCACTGAGTCACCAAAGGAACCAGCTCTGTGACATCATTGCAGAGTTACTACCTACTCTATAGAACTGGATAGAACAGGTAGGAACCCACCTCTGCCTACATAGCTTCTGTAACCAATGATAGTCTGCAGTTCTCTCTTCTGTTTTCTAAGATCATTCCCACATACCTTCACAGGCACTTAAGGTTTTTATTTTCTCCTCATAATAATGGATTCCGAACCCAAGTTATTTCTCTCTGTCATTGGCCTGGTCCCTGGCTACCCTTATCCCCCCCACCCATCGTAATGTATATCAGTGTTTCTCAACCTTAGCAACATAAACTTCAGCAATCAGCAAAGATATGTGGGCTTCAACTCCTGGCTGGGGAATTCTGGTAATGGAAGTCCATGCAAACTTGCTAAGATTAAAAAAACACTGATGTACATGACAAGGCTGCTAATATATGACTACATTCTAAAATATTTAGGCGTCAAAGTTTTGCCTGTAGTCTACTGAACAAGGAGAAACTCTGCCGAGTGTGCGTTAAAAATCCTTTTTTGTTATGGCGAATGGCAAATGTGAGATGTACGCAAGGAAAGATAAGCTGTGCTGGAAGGTGACAAGAAGTCGCCAAGGGCTGGCTCAATTTTTCTTTTGTGGCCAGTTCTCTTTCTTGGACCTTCTTTCATTAAGATGGTAATGCATGGATCCATCTTCAAAGTTTTTGGTGGGCCAAAGTGCTTTTGAATGGAAAAATTACATTTGGTAATGGAGTGTTTGCCCCAGTTGGTTCATCATTCCCTTTCCTCTGCCCTGTCATTAATGTGCATCCAGCATTCGGAGGGAAAGTGCATGAAAGATTCATGTCTCTCTGGAGCAGGTTCTGCCTGCCTAGTTCTAACAGCCCCTGTAGTAACTGAGATCATTTCCATCAATTCCCTCTTCATGAACCCCATTGCATTCGCCGAGTGTAATTTATAGCAGTCACAAAACACGTTAATGCATCTTTTTCATTACACTCTCACCGGATATTATTTATTATATATCTTGAACGTTTTGAATGGAAAGCAGAGGCATCTGGTATGTTCTGAGCTATATATTGCCTTTCAATAAAGCATGAGTGGGAAGTATAATTCTCAGATGCTTTTGATGTGTTCAACACCTATTCTTTAAAACGTCTCTTCCTTTGCATGGCATCAACATCTACATTCCCATTAATTTAAGTAATGAAAGATTCTGGCCTAAAGGACTTGTCTTTGTAGCTATTTCTCAAGTGTACATATATTCATTTGCTGAGCTTCATACTGCATACAGCTTAGCATAATAAAATCAGAAGAGGAAGCTCTAAGAAAAATGAATTAGTTGACAATGGCCCAAAACTCATATATTTCGGGTATATTATGCAAGTAAGGGATGATCTGGAGAAAAATATTATGCTTAGCAGAATCAAAGGAACTAGAAAAGAAGATAACAGGACGAAGAGTAGATAGGAGCAAGGAGATGACTGAACAAGCTGGAATGGTAGATTATTGCCAGGGTCAAGTTAAGATGCTGGGCATTTGAATACACAATCAAGTTAGGTGAACCATATTTAATTGTACCCGATTAACTAGCTAGTTGAGAAGATGTTTTTGTTTTTTTTCAGTAACATTTGCTTAAGTATTTTAGATTTTTGGAATTTAGGCATTTCAGATTTACAAACCATATTTAATTGTTGAGGAATTTATGGGGGGAAATGTATCATATTGATCGATTGATCTATTATCTATCATTATCTATCTATCTATCATACCACATGCTGCTGAATGCAAAATTCGTGTCAACATTTATTTTAGTGCAATTCAGATAACAAACAAAAAAAACCATTAATTTTGGACAGTGCATTTTATCAGAGCATTCCTAGAATTCAAAAATAAATTGTGATTCCATACTTGAAGGGTTTGGGGAGATTAGAAGTCAAAACGTATACAAATTTAACACAGAATAAACCTCCATGAACTTTCTAAGTATTAATTCTGAACCATCATCTATTATTTCAAACAGATTTTTTTCACTATAACTGCCATGCAGAACTGGTATTAGCCAGAATAATGTCTCCCTCTATTTTGCAAACCATAAGCATTATTAGAAAATAAAAATGTAGAATAGTAAAACTTGATGCAAGATCCAGGGGGGGAGGGAGTAAAAGAGAAAGAAGAAAGCAAGCTAGCATCCAATATCACATATTCTGACAAGGCTTGTTTGATTGTGACAAGAGAAGAACAGAAATGGAGAGGACAGGAGAATAAACTCACAAATTTGGCTTTTGATTAGTTGTTACTTTGTGACAGGCCACATGGCTTGCAGAAACCCATTGGTGAATGAGAGATTTCTTCTTGTAAGGGAGAAATTTTTCTTACAATTTTTCCACAACATGCTAGCAAAAATTCAAATGTATTCACTAGGCTAATTCCTATCCCAAAGAAGATGGGATAGAAGATTTTGATTTAAATTGCTGGGAATCATTAGCATGAGAAGGACCAATATAATGAATACACTCACTAGATAGTAAATAGTCTGAACAAATCAAACTTATTTTTAGAAACTACGGTATTATAGAATTCTACATTAAATATATTAGTGGCAAGTGGAATGTTTTACATATTTTTATTTATTTTATTTCATCAAGCATGTATTAGATAAGAGATATAAGTGTAAACATGATTATGAATACATGAAAAGATACAAATAAAAGGGAATATTAGGACAGGGACGGTAGGGATCCTAAGCTTAGTGGTTTTCTTGCAAACATTTCATTATCTAGATAGATGTTACCTAGTTTCGTAATGAAGAATCTGCAGGAAAATCATCAAATTCAGAGAGCACCAAGGACCCCACAGTTCAACTCTGAGCTACAAATATTCTCCTCTGTTGTTTTATATATCATTTGACTCAGAGGTGGGTTCCTACCGCTTCTCTAGAACCGGTAGTAACTCGGTGACGATGTCATGGAACCAGTTCCTTCGGTGTCTCCCTGGGCGCCATCATTTTGGATTTTGCTTCCGCGAATGGCCAGAAGCTAATTTGTGCTTCTGTGCATGCGCAGAAGTTATTTTTTTATTGCTTTGTGTGCTCACTCGAGGCGTGACCTTGAGCGAACCTGCAGCAAAAAGAACCAGATCCCACCCCTGATTTGACTGTAGTATGATTTTTAAAAAGAGAGAATCATTTCCTAAACTGAGCCATACAGTAAGATTCCTCCCGCCCTTCCTTGCTTCAACAGAGACAGTCATACCAACCCCCCCAAAAAAACACCTTTCATTTGCTTTAGAGGGGGGAGTTAAGCAGAGAATGGAGAGAAAGACAAATCTGGCCCCATCCTTCCCTTTATATCCTCTCATTCAGACAAAACATTTTCCTCTCATTGTCATTTGGGAAATCGTATTTTGATTTCACATGCTCACCAGGGAACTACAGAAAGTTGAATGTCCATGGGTTTTGGCCTTGAGTTATTACAACCCACTGTAAGCTAAACAACTGAATGAATGTATAAATACATAAAAGCAAACCTTTTTAATGTTGCTCATTTAAAACACAAGAATTACATTTAGAAACACAAAAACTGGTGTCTCTCCAGTTGTCATAGTATTCTCACATGTAGCTTCTTTTGTCCTTTGTTTTCAATCATTTCTTTGATCAAGAGATGACATGGGAAATTTATAAATGCTTTATAGAGTCTATAAATTCCAACCAGATGTACCTAAAAATGTCCTATATTTTTATGGACAGTTTTGTCCCAATAAAGCTTTATGGTATAACAGTAACCTAATAGCAATAATCCATTAATAGTTAAATCATAATACACCAATGGATTTTAACAGCCCTGCTTAATTGTTCTAATAAAAGTGCATTCATCAGATTAGAACAATTTATTTCACTTTCTCTGTCCCAATGTTTCAAATGAAATAGTTCAACTTTCAGTAAACCTGAGTTTGATTTAGAGTAGAGGATTCAGTGTAGTCCTTTTTTTTTTAATAATCTGAAAAATATCAGTTCCATAATTCTTCCCAGAGTTCAGATCCATGAAATAATTAAGCTAATATTGAAATTCATTTGACTCTTCTTGATTATTCTGATTCAGTTACGTTGCTCACATCATATAGCTCAGTGTGATTTATTGGATTTATGTCTTACAAATGTATATCTGCCAAAAAGTGTCACTCAGTATGTCTAACAATTATCCAGTGAAAAGCAGATTTTAAATTAAAATACCAGACAAATCAATTAAAACATCAGCAGAAAGAAAGAAAGGGTGATCCAGGCTGCCAAAGGAAGGATAACAGAAGGGAGCTTAAAAACCGATCAGAATTTCAATTTAGATTTGTTTCTCCTCTTGCCTGTCCGTTCACCTGTTACCACTCCATTTATTTTATATATTCCATTTGGTTACTTCTCTTGCGAATGTGATGTGCAGAGTTTTCAAATCCGAAATAATACTTTTAGCAAAATGCTTCTAAGTGTGCATGTGTATTTGGGTGTGAGAGTATGGAAATGACAGGTGTCCATGGGTAGCCCACAATTTCAAAACTAACTTCGAAAAAACACAATTAATTAATTAATGTTAACATAATTTAGCAAAGCTTCTTCTCCAGTAACATTGCAGTGCTAATCAGGGTATACAAAACCTTTGCCAGACCAATTCTCGAATACAGCTCATTTGCCTGGAATCCACACTGTATATCGGACATTAATACAATTGAGTGAGTCAGAGATATTTCACAAGAACCCAGTCCTACTGTCCCCATTTATTCGTACTCATTTCATGTGTTCATGTCCATGTCTATACATATACCTGTTATCTCGTATATGTTTGACAAACTAAATAAAATAAATAAATAAAAACCACAATCCCACCTGGATTTGATCAAACTAGAGCCTTCCTGCTATTCAGACTTCAGGCTCTTAGAATGATTCAGCCTGAATGGATTAACATTATGTCTTATGCTATCAAGAGATTATATCTGCAAATAAATTCAGACTGATTTCTAAATAGGTTTAAAAAAAAGATTATACCACCTTGCCTGTAAACAGATATATTTGTATTAGAATTGACTGCTGAATTGGGGCAGAAAGAAGCAGACTGTATTTAATAGGTCTGTGCTGACACATTGCAAACTTACTTATGTATGAATTAGTTTTTACAGTTGAGGTTCAACAAGTCTATACATCAAAAACTAGCATATCACAGAGATCTAAACTGGAAATCTTGCTCTCTGAGGTTTTCCATGTAGGCAGCTTATTTTGATGTGGCAGAATATTCAATATCTGTTTGCTGTCTAAAATGGTATACCTAAAAAAAGGATGAGCAAGTTTTTGAGATTAGGGACCAGGTTTTTTTTTAAAAAGACATAAAGAAAAGAAATAGCTTCTAGCGACTACAGAGTAAGACAGTGATGTATGACATCATTAGAAAGGTGAGGCTGTCATTTGCTATTCCTTTAGAAGTCTTAATAATAATAAAACAGTCTCCATTATCCTTAATGTAGCTATTTTACCTCCTACTTTGTTTAGAAAAATATGAGAAATTGTCCTGCCAAATGTTTTAATTAGCATTTATATGACTAGACTCCTGCAATTTGCAGCCAATCCTTTCTTATTCTTTCCTTCCAGTTACAGATTATGCCATAAAAATATATGCTATTTCAACAAATAGCACCAAAAGAACTATTTCCGGTGTAATTTTTTTCAACTAGATACTCCCTAGGTTTATAGTCAACTATTATATAGATTCGTTTGGCTAGAGATTGTCTAGGAAAATCTTTCTTTTTCTTTTGCTCCAAAGTTTATGACTCCAAGTAGACCTATCGAGAGATGGGTTCCTACTGGTTCTAACTGGGTCTTTAGAACCAGTAATAACTCAGCGATGATGTCACGGAGCCAGTTCCTTCGGTGTCTCCGTGGGTGCCGCCATTTTGGATTTTGCTTCTGTGCATGTGCAGAAGTTAATTTTTGCTTCTGCACATGCGCAGAATCTATTTTTTGATTGCTGTGCACACGTGCACGAGGCACGTCCCTGAGCAAACCAGCAGCAAAATGATTCACAACCCAACCCTAGACCTATTCAGGGATTATATAAATGGGGCACTTGTTTTCTTCCATAATTATCATTCCTACAGATTCAGTATAATTCAATTCAATGTTTCCAGAAGAAAAATCATATCTCTTGCAATTATACACAATTTAGGCATTGATGCAACTTTATGCCCTGCATTAACAGAATCCTACCTCGTGTAGAAGCCAATGGGCTTTTTCTCCAGTGCTGCCAATTTGCATGATATCAACAAGGAGTGGAAGCAGAATTGTGATTCAATTTTAAGAAGAATGTCTTCAGCAACTTTACAATATGATAAAAAGCAGGGGTGAAATCCAGCAGGTTCTGACAGGTTCTGGAGAACCGGTAGCCGAAATTTTTAATAGTTTGGAGAACCAGCAAATATCACCCCTGGCTGGCCCCAGAATGGGGTGGGAATGGAGATTTTGTAATATCCTTCCCCCAGGAATGAGGAGGGAATGGGGAGGGAATGGGGATTTTGCCACGTCCGCCAAACCACATCACACCCACCAAGTCACGCCCACAGAACCAGTAGTAAAAAAATTAGGATTTCATCACTGATAAAAAGCTATATTGTTCATAGAAGCATAGTATTGGAAGGACCCTAATGGTTATCTAATCCAGGTACTGTTTGCTAAAGCATTTCATAATTCAGATTCCAGGAAAATGTACTTTTTTGTGAAGGTGTCCATTTTGCTGGCCGACAGCTCTTGCCATCAAAAAGGTTCTCCTAATCTGAGAGGTTTCTTACCTTACCTAACATTGCTTGGGACATAATTGGTGCACAGAGCATCATTTTCAAGACCCAAAAATGTTGTCAGGATTTGATTTAAGGAGGAACTGTTCAGTTCTGTTTTAATTAATTACATTTAATTAAACCCTAAGCAAAGGTGCTGGTCCAAGAACAATTTCATCCAAGAGCTCATTGGCATTTTGCTATACAATCAAAACAGACTATTTTAATACGAGTAAACAGGCTTCTTCAACAACAGCAATCCTGGCTCTCTTCTTTTGCCTTCTTTTGAGAGATCATAAGATTTGCAGCTGCTTTCAGAATGGTTCCCGCTTCTGTATCAACTTCCTCCCTCCCTCCCTCTGTTTCTCCCTCATAAGACTTTCAACTGTAGATAGATAGCTCAAAGTGCTTTGCTTTGATAGGACAATGGATTTGTCTATAATTTAGGGCTGGTTCAAATATGTCCAGTCGCTCTTTCATGGATGCCCCCAACATTCCTTGCATCACCTTGCCTTGACCATCTTTTCCTGCCACAGAACCTTCTAGGTCCACCTCCTCTCTCCTCGATGTCTCCATTGTCTCTCTTCTTCGTCTTTTCAGCTGGTATCCATGGGGGCCATTACACAGGGCCTCCTTCTTGCCCTAAAGCATTCCATGCTCATCTTAATGACCTGTGTGGTCACTTAATGACCACAAAGAGGAGAGCTGGGATTGCAGTTATTGAGGAAGGCAGTCACATGGGTGTCTTGCTTAATCGCAACAACTTACAACCGCAATTCCAAGCTCAACTGTGGTCATAAATTGAGAAGTACCTGTAAAATGGACAGATAGATCTAAGGGAAAAAATATAGTTAAAAGGGTTGAAATGTACATTATGTTATGATCTTCAAGAGAATTTTTATAAAATTCGTGTACACGACACCAGAGAATTTATCCAGAATGTAAAGTTATTTCAAATGTATGTTGGAAATCTGAACAATCTGAAGGGACATTTTATCATATTTGGTGAACATGTAAAAAGCTAAAAAAAATGACTCAAATTCATACATTAATACAAGGGATATTAAAGATTAATATTCAATTGAAGCCAGAACTTTTCCTTTTAGGCTTGATGGATAAAAAGTTAGAAAAAAGACATGGAAGGTTATTTCAATATATCATGACTGTGGCAAGATTAATATATGCACAAAGATGGAGATATTTGTCACTATCCAGTATAAAGGAATGGTTGATGAAACCGAGAGAACTTGCTGAGATAAATAAACAGACTTATCTGAATAGAGAAGAGACAATATCTACATTTGTTGGGGACTGGAAACCCCTTATAGAATTTTTGCATAAAAATGGGGAAAAATGAACTTGTGGTTTAGATTTTGATGCTCAGACAGAATACATTATAGAAAGACATTCATGGTCTGACTTTAGACAGAGGGTTTAAAATATAATTATACTTAGAACTGCTGTGAAGAATATTGGACACTACTATTTTTAAATGTCTTTATAGTCTTTCTTTTTTTCTGTTTTCTTTTTTTTCTTTTGTTACTACACTTTTTCTTTTGTTTTCTGTTATTTCTGTGTTTCTTTTTTACAGCTAGAACAGCTCTTTGTTCTACGGTAGTATATATGTACATTTATATGTACATATGTGCAGTTAAAAGAAAGAGAAAAAAATGCTGCTTCTAACAGTAAGCTATGGGCAAGCAGATTGGAAACACCTGATGATG
>JANHFT010001802.1:73399-91287 GCA_032467955.1 Pseudoxenodon macrops | reverse complement strand
ATTCCATTCCATTCCATTCCATTCCATTCCATTCCATTCCATTCCATTCTATTCTATTCTATTCTATTCTATTAATTTACCAACTAGTTGAAGTTATGACAGACATCCACCGATGTCTGTCATAACTTCAACAGAACAGACTACATTGTTCTGAAGTTCTGACAGCTCCCCACCTCCCTGTAGTTATGTGACCACATGTCAGGTGCTTGGCAATCAACCCACATTCTTGGCTCTCTCATAATCACATGACCATATTTTACAATGTTTTTGCCCCCCCAAAAAAAGGCATTTACTTCCAGTTTTTGCAAAAGTAGCCCATACTGAACAAATCGATTTGTGTACTGACCACTGCATTCGTTTAACCACCAGCATGTTTACTTAACAACTGCCACAAAACGGTAGTAAAATCAAATCAGTCATGTGGATAACCCACTTTACAACTGTTATGACTTATATCTATAATGGGCAGGCTCTATTTAGGATATAAGTCAAGTACTACCTGTGCTGCTTAAAAGATCTGAACTGCTAAGGGGGACCCAAATCACTGAAAATATTGCCAGAACATTTCTGACATGCTGCAGCTTCAATATATGTTTGGTATTTCACAGCACCGAGTGGCATTGCAAAAAGAGATGTCTAATTTGTACAGTGTATATTGCTGTCTGGAGAAACATAGCAAGGTCATGTTACAACTGTTTAAAGAGCCTTCAGGTGATGATTCCACACTGCAATATTTTGTTCAGTAAAACCTCAATTTAATGGACTATTTGGGGAGCAGGGGTGCTTGTTAAAGCCAAATGTCTATTAAATCCAAATTTACCTAATTGATGCAATGTATATCATTTGCATAATTATGTTCTTGATATTTTTACATTGCATGCATCAATTTACGTTACTTGGGCAACATCAATTATATAATTACGCCAATGACAAAAAAAAGATGCAAATGTCTATAATGCAATTAGGGAAGTTAGGGATACAAAATGACATAAAGCATCTATTACATCATTATGCAAATGATGTAAATTGACATATTGACATAAATTGAATATATTACATGAACTGTTTGAACTATGCCAAAAATCCGCAGATTTCGATCTCCTGTCTGTGAATGAAATTCACAGTAAAATTCATCCGAAAGTCCATTGAATAGGGAGATTGCTATAGAGAGGTATGGCGAACTAAAGACAACTCTGCAAAGGCATAGCTGATGGCTATGGCAAAGACAAGGAACTGGTGAGTAGACTGTTTCCTTGGAACCTCTCTGGATTAAGAGAGGATGGGAGATCACCCACATGTGCTCCAGGCAGCTGTTCCCCATAAGGAGATTGTAGCCATTTTCCCCTGGCTTTGAGCACTAGGAAACAATGGGAATAACCAACCATCTTGCTCATAAACATGATGGAGACTTTAAAAGTTCACACACACCACTTTCTAATCACTTTCAGAAAATGTTCATTCATTGTTTCTAAGCTATTAGAGACTCTTGAAATAACAAGTTTGAAGCTGCCTTTAATTCTAACCAAATGACAACTGTAATCATAACTTTAGAATTTAAAGAATACAAACTAAATAACAGGAAGCTTTCTGAAATGAAATGGAACGCTGCATTTTTTTTTAACATCAGCATGAATATTTGTAAAACACATACAGTAATGAACAACTTTTTCATTCCCTGCCCCCTGCATTTTGTTGGTTAGGCTTCAAACCACCCACTGAATGAAGTTCAGCTATTTTTCCTCCTGTCTTGATCTGACTGAAAGAAATGAAAATAGGTGGTAGGGGGAGAATGCTTCTCCCACCCTTTGCTTCTCTGTCCTTTCATGCTGCTGCTGTTGCTCTTAGATCTATGCCAGCTGGTAACAAGAAAATCGGGGTCAGAGGTCATGCAATTATATGCCGTTTGCTTCAAAGTCATTGTACATCCTTTCCTCTCAGGCCAATACCTTCCCCACCAGCGCACATGTATCGCACAAAAGTGGAGATCAGAGACCTGTTTCACAAACTTGCAAACAATCCAAGACAATTTATCTTGTTGTCAGCTGCAAATTACTGATCTGGTTTGGACATGCAGAATTCCAACAGGAGCAGTCTCGTCTCTCTGTACTTCAACTTTAGTTCCATTGCTCTCAATTCTCCCCTTGCAGAAATATCAAAGTACTAAAAGAAACAAACCTGCGCATCCAGAAGGAACTTTGAAGAATTAACACAAATGTTTAGAGAAAAAGCTAACAATTGGACAGGAAAGCACGATGATGAAGACACAAAATATAAACATGCAAGCTTGCATTATGGCTGGAAAACAAACACCAATTAATTCCATTGCCTTTCATCCCGCAAGTACACGAAGTTGAGAAAACTGCCTGCTTCTTTCAAGCACTTTATTAGTACGAAATTAGAAAGCTGAGGGAAGGCGGGTTTAAAATGAAAAGTCAAGTCAAGACCTTCAAGTCCTGGTAATGAGAGTCCCAAGAAGTTAACTAAATCAAAAGCTTGACCTTTCACACGTACCAACCAAAGAAAATGCTGACAATGTAAGAGGAGATCATAGTATAACAGCATTTACTGGTGAACATCAGAGGTCACATCTATATGGAGATTGAAGTCCCCTGAAAATAAGTACTGCAGGTGACCTTAAATCAGATGCAAGTCAAAGGCTCACCCAGGAAAAGAGCATAGCACTGGATGAAAATGGCTGATAAATCAAAGCAGATTTGACAATAACTATGGGATCCAAAAAAAAATTGCCAATACAGATAAACATTGGTGTGCGCACACAGGCACACACATACCGGTACATGACATAATAGTTATAAATGCAAGCAATTTAGTGTTCAAAGGAGCCAGCATGCTTCCTGGCACCATCGTTAATGCCCACTGCCCACTTAGTGCCCACTGCACGTGGCATTATTTTCTTTTTTTCAAACGCTTTTGATTCACTTGGGAGACAGCATGTTATCATCAAATGAAGTGACAACTCCTGTGTCATACTCCTATACAAAAAAGTTTCCGGAGTTGGCACAGAGACGTGGATACATTGCATTGCCTGTTTGTGAATATATCCTTCTCCTACCAAAGAGAGGCGGGGGAAGGAGGGAGTAAAATGTGGTGTGGTAGGGACTATTGCATATTCCTTTGAAGATACCTGAATAGTAAATTTGGGAGATGGCTACTAATCCAAGTTGTAATTTTCTTTTCTTTTTTCCTTCTCTTTCTTTATAGGCAAAGGGAAAAATCAGCTGGTTCTGGCAAATCTACCAACTCCTAAGAGGATCTCGATAACTGTCTCCCTACATTATCTATTTAAAATTATCTTGCATAAGCAATCTACACCGGGTGAATCCTCCTGAAATAGAAGTATCAAGGTGTCAAAAATTGCCCACTAAAGATATAAATGCGCTATTTGAATCTGTACAGTGGGAATAAATAAATGTCTGCTAAAGTCAGATTAAATAAAAAATGGTTGGTGCTGAAGATAAGCGCCAGGGAATGTCCTGCTATTCTTAATATGAGCTGTTTAAACAACGATTTTCTTGCTTTGATCGCCAAGCATTGTGATAATTTGCTAATATCTCTTACAGAATAGAAGGCAACCGAGGTGGCTGCATGATACCAATCGACTTGGGTCTGGAACAAGAGGTAACATTTTAATATGAGAGGCATGCATTACAATCTAAGATGACTGGATACTCAAGAGCTATTTCTAGCAGGCTGGGCTGGAGGCATTAGTTGCTGCTTGGCTAATCATTAATCTTCCAGAAAGACTCAGCACTTTGCAAATACTAGAAAACTGCTTTCAGTGTTTGCCTTATCTTTTAAGAGGCCTTTTTTAGTTAAAGCAGGCTTATTCAGATGAAACAAGTAAGGGTAATGTTCCAATTATGAAGACGTTAACAATCTATATCTTAGCCGCCATCTCTCTCTCTCTCTCTCTCTCTCTCTCTCTCTCTCTCTCTCTCTCTCTCTCTCTCTCTCTGTGTGTAAGAGAGTGTGTGTGTGTGTGTGTGTTTTCATATATACACATGTACACCCTTGAGTGAATCTTGATTCCTGAGGACTGCCTGAACACTTTTTCTAGCTATTCTTCTAAGGCTGCCAGAGACCGACCCAAAGATACCCAGCAGGTTTTATGTCTTAAGATAGGACACATAATCATGATCTTCTGATTTCTATCTGGGGCTGTTAGCCTTTCCCTCCTGAGGCACAGACTCATAAACAGAGCCTTTTTTTTTTTAATTATTAAAAGAGAAATTTATAAGTTTAGTATCGATGTATTAAATATTCTGGTATTTAAATTCTGAATAAACCCATTTCGAAAGAGATAATCAGAACGGAACTGCTTAAATTGACCATTGAGTTTTTAAACCTATCAACTGGAAAACGTTATCTACATTCCATTGGATCTCATTCTCAATATGTGCTACATGACATCACCATAGTCTAAGATTACCATAATAACAGATGTGGTGGCACAGTGGTTAGAATGCAGTACTGCAGGCTATTTCTGCTGACTGCCGACTGCCTGCAATTTGGCAGTTCAAATCTCACCAGGCTCAAGGTTGATTCAGCCTCAGTTGACTCAGCCTTAAATCCTTCCGAGGTCAGTAAAATGAGGACCCAGCTTGTTGGGGACAATATGCTGACTCTGTAAACCGCTTAGAGAGGGCTGTAAAGCACTGTGAAGCAGTATTTAAGTGCTATAATCATAAAAATGTTCAATCTTTTCTCAGAGACTTGCATTAGAATCCATATTCTGGTATCTCTTGACTCAGGTTTGCTTGAAAAACAGGCAAATGTATAGGACATCACTTTTTGCTCCATTCACAATGACCAGGACTTGAACAAATAACAAAGAAGTGAGGTGTACAGCAAGCAAATCCAATGAATAAAATAAATTAATAAAAGATGCAACCAGCTCTTGTGATAGCAGGAAGTAATTTATTAAAAGAAAGGAAAACAGCCTGTCCCACGAGAAACCTCTGAGTCCATAGTTTTTGTATGAAACAAACATCAGTTCCAGTGTCAATCCACAAATGTTCAAATGAAAATTTCAAGTAAACATTTCAACTTGCATTAGAAATTTGGGTTCAATGTTCAAGATTGATTTTTTCTTTTTTCAAAAGAAAATGCTGTAGAAATTTGTAATTTGTAAAATTAATACCACCATACATGCAACAATATGCAAATATTATATATTATTGTGCACACTGATATCTTTGATTACAAAATATATTACTGCATGCCAATAACCATCCAAATATTAATATGCTAAAAACAAACAAATTTTCCAAGTTTTGTTCCATACACAACTACCAGGGAACGAGAAGCTGAGAATCCTAGAGATACTTTAAAAATTGACACTAAACTCAATTTTTTAATAAGACAAAATAGGAAAATCATACAAAACTGGAGTTTTATGTACCATAAATTAAAACTGACTCAAATATGACTTTTTGGCTCTTCCTACTTTTTTATCTAGACCAGCCAACTCAAATTTTGATAGTTGCCTTTGGAGTGCTGTTGAAGTTTAAATGTGATTATTTATTAATTGATATCCCACCTTTATTATATTTACAAGCAATATAAAAGTGGTGAATATTCTCCTCCCTTCTCCTTTTTTTCCTCCACAAGAACTCTGTGAGGCGAGAGAGAGTGACTGGCCCAAAGTCATTCAACCAGCGTTCATTTCTGCTTGTCCTAAAGAAACGTGTACATTCTGAAAACATGATTTAAATGAAACATGAACAATTCAACCTAATGACAATCATATAACTTCTTAGCAATAGTAAGAAAATAGTCCTATTTACTTGCCACCTAAAAAGTGCCCTGCAGGTGCTTTCAATGCAGCACAGCATATTATACTTGAATGCCTGCAAAGAATGCTTGATAATTTAGGTGAGAACATTTGGGACTTTCTGAATAATGAAAAAAATTGGAAAGATTGTTTAGAAATAAAGGCAAATACCCAAAGCAATTTATTTGCAGAATTTTCTGTCACAAAACATGAAGTTGGGCAGCTGCTTAGACTGACTTAAAAAGAGACTACGTATATTCAGTGAGATGTCACATAAGAGCTACAACTGATAATAGCGACAATAGGAAACCATAGTTTCCAGATCCACGAATGAGCTTTTGATTACTCCATTCTTTCTTCCGCTTCCTATTATTGAAACAACAGTCTGGTTCTGATTTACTTATCAGAATTAAAAGAAGCTCAGTTCCTAGTATTTAGATGCAGTATTACAATAAACAGTGGTTTAAAAAGAGCCTATTTGGTTCAGTGGGTAAAGCACCAGGTTTGAAACCAGGAGACTGTGAGTTCTAGTCTCACCTTAGGCAAGAAAGCTGGCTTGGTAAATTTGGACCAGTCACTCTCTCTCTCTCAGCCCATAATATCAAGCTTGGGCAACAGGTTCCTGTCACAAGCAATGGATTAACACTTGGTTGATCAAAAAATACAGGGATTACGCACTCATGGGGACACACCAGGAAGGAGGAAAAAAATGGAACAGCGGTTTAAATGAAGACATAATCGGTATGCAAAATTCGAACATATGAGAGGGGTGTGTTTCCAAGACCTCTGGTGAAATGTAATCCTGATTCCGAGGAGTGAGAGAGGACATTCCAAAGGACCAAAAGACAGAAAAGTTTAAATAGTTTGTCTGCCAGGAAGAGAATCAAAGCAGCTCCTCCCTAGGAGTACTCAGACTATATATTTGATGATGTAAGTAGTCTGCTTTAGTTTGGCAAGATACAAGTTTATAGGTGGGGAACGGTAAAAGAAACTGCTTAGAAAGAACCTCAACTTGTCTTTCTTGGGTTTTGAAGCCTGATGAGACTCTCTGTGATCATGTACATAGAGTGGCATCTACAGCTAACGATTAGTTGTGCACAATGATGCCCTTCAGAAGTGATACATTGGCAGGTAGAATTTGGCACATGGGGATCAACAAACAAACTCCTTCAATCCAATCAGTCCCAAGACATGCTATGAAGTCCATGAATACAGCAGCTGCTCTAGGGTGGTGATGGCGAACCTATGGCATGCGTGCCACAGGTGGCACGCACAGCCATATCTGAGGCATTGCCCTATGTCAGCTCCAGCACATGCTGGCCAGCTGATTTTCAGCCTTCCAGAGAGTGGGGGAGGGCGAAAAATAGCCCAATGAGCCTACCAGACATCTGGAGGCAGCACGAGGTTGGTGGTGGCTGTGCACGCATGTGTGTGTGGGGGAGGGCATTGCATTATGGGTGTGGGCACACACACACACATGCTATTGCACGTGCACCCTTATGGCACCTGAACAAAAAAAAGGTTCACCATCACTGCTCTAGGGAGTCCATTGAATATAAGTGGGTGGAATGCAATGGTGGAAAAAGACCCCTCCATGGAATGTTGATGAAGATTGTCAGTCATCCAGGTAGATTTATCTGGAAGTTAACTAGGCAACTAGACTTATTTTTTTATTGGTTTGTTACCTTTTGCTGCTTATCCAAGTAACTTCTTCAGTCTGAGTAAGTTGGTTAGGGGCCATCTGAGTAGGCAGAGTCTCACTGGAATGTACCAACTCCTAAAAATTCTTAGGGGTGATTAAATGTGATCACCCTGGTGAACCTGTGAAGTGGTCTTAATGTTCCCATTTTGGACAGGGAAGATAGATGGTTTGAGAGAGGTGTGAAGGAATCTATTTATGCCAAAGTGGAAATTTCTTCCCTTAGTAGAGCTGGAGGCCTCAGAAACAACCTGTCCCCCATTTTTTTATGCTGGTCATTCATTAGTCTTCAGGAAGATTAAGACCACTTCACAGGTTCATCAGAAAGGTTGCAGTTAAGGACAGCTAAAAGCATCAAACCAACAAAAAATAATAAGTCCAGTTGCCATGAATTCAACTTCCAGATACACCTCCATAGGTTTTCTTGGGATTAAAGTTATTTCCTGGGCTAGAGTAAATTTTTAGCTGTTTGCAACTCGGAAACTAAAAAGCAGCTACTCAGTTGCTAGAGAATGTATTACCACAGAAATATCCTACTTATGGATTCCAGTTGGCTACTGTGAGAAAAAGAGTGCTGGACTAACAGTCCTTTCATCTGATGTAGCAATGCTCATTAATGGGTGAAATCCAAATTCAGTTCTACTAAGAAAAAACCCCACTGAAATCAGTAGGAGTTAAATTGGTCAAAACATGCCTAATATATGACTTTTCCCTGGTAGAAGATTAGGTCTCTATATACCTGTTCTTATGGTACTCTACAATGGTTGCTTCAAAATAATCTAGATTCCGTTTTATGTTTTCATATCACAGGAACTCTGCAGGGAAGTACGCATGAGTTGAATTCAACTGAAAGTAGATTTAGCTTTTTTTATGCCTACCTGCATTTGTAAGCCAACTGAAGTAGGAACATTTCTGAAACCTCGGCCCAATGGCCAAACGTTTCTTAGTGCAGGTACAATTAAAGCAGCAGAATTATACAAATTAGTTAACATACTTTAGCATTCATTTATCTTGTTTTACGCTCTGGAAAATAAATGCACTGGAAAATGCTTATGGAAATTCAAAGGTCATATGAGAAAAATTCAAATGAAATGCCCAATTGCAATGTAGAAAGTGGGAATGGTCATCATGAAAAAGAGAAATAAAGATAAACATACTAGTTTTGAGCCAAGCTTGCAGCTTGTCAGCACTGAGAAACGTAGATATTTGACAGGTTTTTCAACCTGTCTTTTTGAGACTATCAGCAGGGGCAAAGATAAAGATAAAAGCTCAGAAAATAGCTTTGTTTAAACAGAATCCCAAAGAATAGCTCAGTAGTTATGACATGTTTAGACCAAAACAGGAAAAGTGACGTATGTCAAGTGCTCTGCTTATTTGTAACAGTAAAATTACAAGAGAAACTTTATCTAGTAATATGTCTGCAGCACATTAGTATTACTAGAGCTGAATCTGTAAGATGAAAAGGATGAAAAGAAGAATATTGTGTGTGTGTGTGTCTGTATATATATATATACACACACACACACACGTATCTGTACACACGCACAAACAATGCAGAAAGATTACTAAATAATCACTACTAAACAGTTATTAATGGCATATGAACTCCAGTTATTTATATGAACAAAAAAACAATAAACTTTTAAGAAATTAGGCAGGAACAGTTAGATATTATGCTTTGCACTTCCTTCTCAGTTTGTGTTTACCGATACATGTGTAAAAAAACTAAAACATGAAAACAAAAGCAAGTTTCATTTTGCCAGACGGTGTGTGTATAGATTGCAGTCAAGGTCTGGTGCAAACCACAGATCAGGAAGCTGAGTACAGGTAGTCTTTAACTTACAACAGTTCATTTAGTGACTGTTCAAAGTTACAATGGCAGTGAAAAAAGCTACTTACGACTGTTTTTCACACTTACAACCATTGCAGAATTCCTATAGTCACATAATCAAAATTCAGATGCTAGGCAATTGACTCGTATCTATGACGGTTGCAGTGTCATGTGATCCTGCTTTGTGACCTTCAATGGGGAAGCCAGATCCATGCAACAACCCAGTTCCCAACAACTGCAGTGATTCACTTAACAACTGTGGCCATAAATAAAATGATCATAAAATGGGGCAAAACTCATTTAATAAATATCTTTCTTAGCAACAGAAATGTTGAGCTCAATTGTATTTCTAACTTGAGGACTACCTGTAATTTTTCATTTTTGTTTATTTATTTGTTTAATAAGTTTACTATACAAAATATATACCCAAAAGCGTTAAACCTACCGTGTTTCCCAGAAAATAAGACAAGGTCTTATTTTCTTTTGACCCCCGAAACAAGCGCTTGACCTTATTTTTGGGGAGGTCTTATTGTTTTTGAGGTGCAGGAGGTGGCGAGTGTGGTCACCTCATGGCTGCTGCTGGGCTTATTTTTGGAGGATGGCTTATTTTAGCACATGCGCTCAAAAGCCTGATTGGGCTTATTATCTGGGGAGGTCTTATTTTCAGGGAAACAGGGTATTATCTACAACCTTTTTTTCCCTTTTTGTTGTGTTATTTTATTTATTTATTTAATTTCATCAAGCATGTGTTAGATAACAGATGTAAATATAAACATGATTATGAATACATGAAATTATAAAATTATATAAAATTATAAAGTATTATAAAGCTTGATACATTATGTTATTTCAGTACAATGATATATTTATATAGTATAATTAAATTATTGATATTCTGTTACATATCTTAAAGTGCTGGAAGTAAGGAAGAAAAAAGTTTTTTTTAAGTATATATCAATATTAATTACAATTTGGGATATCAGTGTTAGGAATGTGGCAATAATCTGGTGTTTTTTTTCATTCAAAGTTAAATATAACATTGAAAAGCAAGAAATGAAACAAGAACATGCTGACAAACATTTCAGTCTTAAACTAAATTACTTGTTATTAAAATCTCCATTGTATTGTTTCTTGGCATATTTGTCTTTAGATATTAATTGTGTGTACATATATTCTTTTATATACAAGTACTGTCATTCTTAAATATATCATTAGACACAGAAAAGCAGTAAGTTGTCTACTGTTCTGTGCCTAATGATATCAGTAATAAATGACAGTACTTAACAAAATTACGAGCTTCTCTTTTTTCCACATTCATTAACTGTCCACTTTTAAAATACTGCTTGCTGAAGTGTTTTATGAGGTCCATATTGGGATCATTCATCTCCAATTCTTGTATTCTAGCGAGAACAGAAAAAGACACATCCCAATATTATATGAATCCCAACTGTGGTTTTTCAAGAGACAGCTGGACTTTCTGGTTTTTTTCTCTGAAGACGTTTCGCTTTTCATCCAAGAAGCTTCTTAGACTCTAATTGGATGGTGGGGAATGGAAGGATTTATACTCCTTGCAGACAGCTGATATATTTGCATTCTTTTAGCGAGTCATTAAGGCCACTTGGATCTGTGTCATCAGGGTCACCTAAATGGTACAAATGAATGACCCCTCTCTCAAACCAGCGGTCCTCTATCTCCCAAATATGGACTCTGCTGTCTTCAAAAGAGTGGCCTTTTTCTTTTAAATTCAGATGGACTGCTGAATCTAGTTCCCATGGCTTTGTTCTCCTATGTTATGTCATTCATTTCTTAAGTGGTTGTTTTGTTTCCCCAACGTACAGATTTGCACATGTCTCACTGCATTGTATTGCATATATCAAGTTGCTCTGTTTGTGTCTGGGTGTTTTATCCTTGGGTCCAGTTGCTTCTTGAAAAACCACCTTTGGGATAACCATGACCTGGATGATTGAGAATCTCAATAGACATTTTTGAATCCCAACATTTAAATCATTCACAAAACTTACATTATTCTCAATAGAACAAAAGTAGATTATGGATCCAATCCAGAAAGATGTGAAATATTTCATGAATATTTAGGAATCCAGTCAGAATGTCCCTGATTTTAATGTAAAAAATAATCTGATTAACTTTACCCATTTACTTCTTCCCAATACAGGTAAAGTTGAACAAACAACTTATTTTGTTTCTTCTTCACCTTACAGAATGGACATTTCAGAAGGTATCCATCCTGTACAGTACAGAATTTTGTCACAGGCAATTATATATTCATTCTAGTTCTTCTATTGCATCCTTTCATGTCAGTGATGTTGATTCTACTATGTTCCAAGGGCATTGAGATAAAATTAGAATTGTCACCAAACAAGAAAAAAAATAAAAAAATCTACTGAGTAATCACCTCAGGTTCTAATGCTATGGTAACACTTAAGAAAATAGATTGAGCTAAGCTGAAACTGCTATTTACATCCAACCTGAATTCATACAGCCGTTGTCAGGACTACCCTAAATCCAAGATGGTTTCTTGGATGAATGAAATTTCACACAGGAAACATTTGTTCATTCACTATTTACTTTTTTTAACTATCCCTTGTATCAAACTTTTCCAGGTAACTAACAAAAGTTGTCAATAAAATACAAGCAACACAGCAAAATAATATAAAAGATTCAGAAGTACTCACACTGAGGATAAGAGAAATACAAGTGACCGCCACATTGACTGACACACTCTGGATTAAATCCAATACAGGTCTATGCAAAACCATCCAAATCTGACATAAAATCAACCAAAGACAGTCAATGTTATCAATATGTATGTAATACAAAATGTAGAGCAAAACAAAGTGAGGCAATAAGAATGAAAAAACTTTGACTGTTAATTCCTTTCCTTTGCCATCTATCCGATTCAGTTTTTGGAACTCTAAATAGCCTTCAGCCTTCAGCCTTCACCGTCTACAGTGAAGGTATAATCTTCAGAGAAAAACAATCCATAATATCTCTACAGTTCTACAATCTTTCCTACTAGCTGTTTTTTTTCCCCTAGGTTCTGGGCGATGTGGTTTATTTATTTATTTACCTATTTAATTATTATTATTTTCTTGTCCGTTTTCAAATGCTCTATGCCAGTGATGACTAACCTTTTCCACACTGAGTGCCCAAAGCGCGAGTGTGCATGCTCGAATGCGTGCACGCGCGCTTGAACACCCAAATTTCAATGCGCATGTGGCCCCTGCACATGTTCCCTGTGCATGCACAGCAGAGACCCAACAACCAGCTGGCTGGTAGTAAGCGCGCACACATGCGCGGTGGAGCTGAACTGGGGTGACAGCTCGCATGCCCTCAGAGAGGGCGCTCCATGCCACTTGTGGCACGCGTGCCATAGTTTCATCATCATGGCTCTATGCTTTGTCTAATTAGGGCTTATAAAACAGTTGTCATCCATTTGCAGCCTTTTGCATCCTGAAATGCAGCGGCTTGATTGGCGATGGTCAAGAAATGTTCAAAATCTACAAGTCATATCCAGCTCTACCTTCTTTAAATCTTCCTAATTTGTAGCATCTACAGAAATTTCAGTGTAATTTCGCTTTCATTTTTTTAAGGACTGAATTGTAGAAATCTGCCACATACAAAAATAAAGAATGTTTCTTTCTCCTTGTAATAAAATTATCAATAATGGGATTACACTTTTATTTTATTGTGAGCAATTAAAATGAAATAGTTCACGTTAAGTATTAGAAGTGTTATCCGCCATTGTAGAATAGGGTAGGTATGCCATATCCCCCAAAGAAAGTGTACAAAACAGTTTATTTTAACTGGGACTACAAAATTAGTCAAGTTACTTGTTTTTCAGATTCATGTAATCAAGAGATTACATGAAGGAACTAAGTTCACCTATTTTAAAACTCTGTTCAATGTAAGATCTACTAGAGTGCTTTAGCAAATGATCATCCATTCTCAATTTGAAGATTTTTAATAATAAGTTCATTTTCTGTTCTATGTAACAACTCTTTGAGAGAGATGGGTGGTTTAGAAATGTGATATCTATATATAAAAACAACACTTCTGATATTTGAAGACTGTAGTCTATCTCCTTTCAGTTGCTTCTTCTGTAGACTAAACATATCCAGATTCTTTAAACCAGGGTTGTCAAACACGCAGCCCGAGGCCAGATTCGGCCCACGATAGGCTGCGGAATTGGCCCACGGGCTGTTCCGGAGACAGCAAAGGACTGGTCCCTGTCGCCCCAGGCCCAGCCATTCGGTTGCGATGACCAGGCCATGCCCACACCAGCCCCCCAAGGGCAAACAAAATCCTGACACAGCCCATGACAGGATTGAGTTTGACACCCCCCTTCCTGCTTTAAACCTTCCTCACAGGCCTTGATTTCTAAACTCTTCACCATTTTAGTAATCCTCAGCTGAAATTCATTTCACTTTGTCTTTGTGCTTTTTAGACTGTCATGTTCAGTTCTGGATACAATATTCCAAATGGCGTGACCAGGCCAGAGTAGGATGGAGTAATTACCTTCCAGATCTAGATTTTATGCTCCAGTTAATGTACATCAAGATAATAGCTGCCTTTTTAGCAGCTGCATGACACTGCTGGCATACAAAAGTACAGCCAAATTCAATAATACGTCCAACAATGGAAAATAATTATTTCTCAACATCCATTTTGGTTTTGAAGCATATCAAAATTTCAAAGCTGTTATGAGAAATATCTATTATTCTTCTTGTTCTAAGAAGAAGTCAAAAGAGCATAAGTAATGCTAAAGCTTTTCTACAGCACTCATGCCATGCGGATCAATTCTTTCACTCCATTTCCCAGAAAGAAATTCACTAGAGAGAAGTAGCTTCTCCTAGAGGGGTATATAAAGTTGCCATACCCCTTGCAGTTCTTTTTATTGGGATCCATGCTTTTAAACATATTCATAAATGATCTGGACTTAGGGACATGGAGTGAAATGGCCATGTTTGTTAATAGTACCAGATTAAAAAGATAAAGATTTCCCTGAAGGCATATCCAACTGTAGGGCATGTTGCTCATCTCTGTTCTCGGCCACTGTTTCTTTTGTATTTTTATGTATTTTATATTATAAACTAATAAAAAAGTAATAAAAAAATGATTTGGTGAGAAACACCAAAAAGGTAATTCTAAATTGAGTGAATGGGCACTAAAGCTGCAAAAGCATAAAAATTTAATAAACGAAATAAAATAAATAAAATGAATGATGTACATGGAATGAAACATCGTACCTCAAAATATATGAGCCGAGGTGGCACAGTGGTTAGAGTGCAGCACTGCAGGCTACTTCAGCCGACTGCTAGCTGCAGTTCAGCAGTTCAAATCTCACCAGGCTTCACTCAGCCTTCCATCCTTCCTAGGTGGGTAAAATGAGGAGCCAGATTGTTGGGGGAAATAGGCTGACTCTGTAAACCGCTTAGAGAGGGCTGTAAAAGGACTATGAAGCGGTATATAAGTGCTATTGCTATATAAAAATGAAAAGAAGGGACAGGGGATATGGCAGCAATAGCAATAGCACTTAAGACTTATATACTGCTTCGCAGTACTTTACAGCCCTCTCTAAGCTATCTCTAAATTATCCAATTGTACCTCATGGGAAGAAATGGATGATGAAAAGACAAAATGCAAAATCAACCAGTTCCTAGCAGGATCGTAGCATGTTACTCTGTAGTTTGGAGAAAAGATGTTTAGGTTTTCTGTCTGACTTTCGTGTCCACTTCTTTTTAGTTCCACGTCATGTACTTGTATGTTTAAAGGGAGGTGGCATATCAAAAAGAAAAGGATTTAATTGCTGAATGCAAAGGAAGGCTTTGGGGGAATGGAGTCTGAGGTTATACAATCCAACAATAAACAGAACAGATGAATCTGGTGATCCGGAAGAGAAATTAGCCTTTAGCTCACAATTATCAAATCTTTAATTACATATAATAATAGCCATTCAGCCACGATGAACAATTGTTGTCCAGTCAGTTAGTTCCACTGAATTGCACTGGAAGTAGAAACAGGATGCGTGAGGCAATGCTCAACAGATGTTAATCGTGCCTACGTTTGAAATCAATCCTTATTTAGAGTAATCCTGAGAAACAGATTATCAAGGATAAACAACAACAGAAGGATTTTAATTAATATTGGTAAATGCTAGATTATATGTTAACAAAATGTAAAATACTAGGAATTCTATTCCTTACACTAGACATAAGCCTGAGAAAACTATGTTTATTAGAATAGGCAAAGTTCAGCATTTGCAAAAATAAGTTGCATTTTAAAAAAAACAGACATCCATATGCACAAAATTATAGGGTGCATTCTGTTTTGAGGAAGGATGTTTATTAATAAAGAATTGAACCATATTTTTTTGCATAATGGGTAATGAATATATGAAGGAGAATGAGGAATGGAACTACTCTTCTACAGTACTTATAAGCTGCCATGGCAGATGAGCAAATTAAAACCAAAGGACTAATCAGGAGTTGGGTCAAGAAACAAGCCAGAATATAGGAACAGAAAAAAAGATACGGTTCCAAAGTAAACTAGAAGCCTAGACTGTGGGATAATCATCCTGTTTAGGACAAAGCTGTTCCAGATCAGTATTGTACAAGATCAGAGTGACCCCATCTGGAATCTCTTTGGCCAAGACCAACAAATAGGAGGGATGATCAACTGATTTTCTTCCTGCAACTACATTTCTGAAATAGAGGTCTTTTACATCTGAATTCTCAAAAGTCAATGTGTCAACTGCTGCCCATCAAAGATTGTTCTTGAATGCTTCTACTCATACAGAGGTTCTATTATGTTCTCCAGCAGATATAATTTAAGCACACCGTCAATTGAGTTTAGCTTCTATTATCTGCACTCTCTGGTGTTGGAAATCTTTGAAGGTGCAATGCTTTTCATTTAGCATTGTTTAATATTGTTCTACGTTATTTAACTTCAACATTTAAAGCTACATCTTGTGCTGGAACTATGTCACTTTTACAGATACAAAACTTTTTAAAAGTGCAGTAGGATATGGTTCACTTCTTATTGCCAGCTGAACAAGAGATTTGGGGACTACAAGCAGCTAAGTTTCAAAGGATCTGCAGAAAAAGCACAGGAAGTAGGTGGTGAAGTATAATAAAATGGTGAGGTGGACTGAGATGAATTTTACTGTTGTTTCTGAGATTGCAGCACACGCTAGATGCGAACTGTTTGTAAACAAATCCTGAAACAAAATTGTCAGTCAGGACTGAAAAGAAACCAGTCCAAGTGAAATGAAGACCAAATTGGATAAGTAATGAGCCAATGAGCTGTCAGAATGGGTGGGACCAATAATCTGAACACACCAGGGGTGGGTTCCGGATATTTTTGCTGCCGGTTGGCTCAGGGTCGTGCTGCGTGTGTGCGTGTGAAACGGGTGCGCACGCAGCAATCAAAGACTAGCTTTTGTGCATACGCAAAAGAAAAATCCAATTTGGCAGCGCTCACAGAGACACCAACAGGACAGGCTCCGTGACGTAATCGCCAAGTTACTACCAGTTCTATAGAACCAGATAGAACAGCTGGAACACACGGAGGATGAGAATTATATTTTGCAACAAAATCTCAGAGAGTTTTCATCACTGCAAGCAGCTTCAACATGCAATTCTATATTTTCTCCACAGTATCCTGATTTCTGCTTTGTATTTAAAATTTACCTCATGATTCATAATTTAGTTAGGTTGTGACTTAACTGATCCTACATCTTGGCAAGCCATTGTTGGTTTCTCAGAGCTTTTGTTAGTTTATTTTAGTTCCCTATTGTCATGAAAGATTGTGTTCTGTTTTAGTACTTACTAAAACAATTCTAACTTTTTTAGATTCTGTGTTTAGATTTAATTGCCACTTAGCTTAAAATGTGAGGGCTGAGGTTTTTTATCAATGATTACATACAAATATTGTGAGAGGGTAATAATGACATAAGACAGACCTGTGATTCCTAGAAAGTCATGTAAGAGTTTCACAGAAAATACATAGAGGACAATCAAGGGTGGACATCCAATACTCTAGAACACAACTGAAATGATATATCCTTAGAAGCCAACCTAAATAAGTCTTGATCCAGCAGAGAGGATCATTATTTTTCAAAATCTTGACTGATTATTTATTTAGTTGAAATTTAAACATAACCCAAGAAACCCAGCGATTATATGCCATCACTAAGGATGGAGAGATCAGTTTTGTTGAGTGGATGGGCATTAGGATTAGCCCCTAGACTTAATCAGAATGTGGCAGTGCTTCATATGATGGTTCTATAGTAAAAAAGGAGCTTTATGTAATCTGCAGGAGTAGTTTTAGAGGACCATGTCCCCCTAAGACAGGAAAATGAATTTCTGTAAATGACATGATGTCTTCTGACTCAGGTAAATCTACATTTGTTGAGCAAAAAGAAAGTCTTCACAGAGAAGGAAGGCTTAATAACAACCAAGGACATCAGGAAAATAATAATAATAATAATAATAATAATAATAATAATAATAATAATAATAATAATAATAATAATAATAATAATA
>JANHFT010001802.1:41524-57868 GCA_032467955.1 Pseudoxenodon macrops | reverse complement strand
GGGGGGGGCGTGCGCCATACACAGTGCAGTGTGTGTGTGGGGAGTTGCATACGTTTGTGGGCTAGCGCGTGCACGCTGCCATTTTTAGCAGGCGTGCGCTGCCATTTTTAGCACACGCGCGCTGCCATTTTTGGCACGCAAGAAGAAAAAGGTTCGCCATTATTGATTGGTCTAGTCTCTTCTTAAAAACCTCCAGTGATGGAACACCCACAATTTCTGAAGGGAAGTTCAAGGGAAACATGGTATATTTTACTGTGTATATTATACAAAGTAAAAGTATTTTGACCCTGTGTTGTTATTCTGCATTGAATGCTTTTTTCTCTGTGCCTATGCATACTTGTAGGCCAACTATGCTTGTCACTAAACACTATTGGCAGACATTATGAAATCACATTGTACAAATAGTCAGTGGTGGGATCCTGCCTGTTTAACAACCGGTTTGGTGATCGTGCGCTTCACTCTCACATGCATGCGGTTTTACGAAAACGTACCTTCCGCGTTACTGCTGGGGAGTAACACAGCTGAGGCGCAGCAATCCGCTCTGCCACGCGAATCAGCTGAGAAGATATAGGTCAGTGAAGCGCAGGGCCAGGCAGGCCCACCTGATCATCGGAGTGAACAGGTTCACTCCTAGCTGATCGTCAGAGCTACTAGTTCGCCTGAACGGTCAAATCCCATCCCTGCAAATAGCTAATCTGATGTGGCTTATCTTGCATCACATACATGTAATTTTTTAGTGTCCCAACAGTGTTTTTTCAAAAGGCAATTGGACTTTCTTTGGTTTTTTTCCCCTTGAAGATGTTTTGCTTCTTCAGGGATAATCATGACCTGGATAACTAAGACTCTCTGTAGACTTAATATTTTGCTGGGTTTTTTCTTCTTCTTTCAAACCATGTGAGCTTTCTAAGTGAAACTATTAGCCCTTCATGTTCAGCGCACTCTGGTCCTGGATGGCAGCAGTTCTCCAAGGCCTTTGAAGGACATTTTTTACCCTCATATAGAAATGGCAAGATTTAATTTGATACCTGCTGAATAAAAGGTATCTGATATGTCATTGAACTTTCTCTCATAAAAATGCAACGAAGACACACATATTCCTTCCCATGACTGTTATAAAAGTACATGAAAAGTAAAGAGATACGGTCACAAAATTATTAAAGTTACCATAATTACAATTGTGTTTTGCATTAATTCAGAAAATGACCACTTTAACTATGGAGTCAGAAGTGGTTACATAGGGGTAGGTTGGAAATATTAGTTATGTCAACAATCAATATTTCTTTATTCCCAAGGCTGAGAAGAACATAGCAAAAATAAACCATGGGAAATATGTAGAAAGAAGCAGTGAAATTAAAAACCCTGCTGCTTAAAGCAAATGAACAATACATATACAATACAAAACAATAAAATACAATAGTATCTCACTTAGCCATGCCATATCAAATGAGTAACTTCTGCCAAATCTGCACCTTCTGCCAGGCAACTTGAGCCAAGTTCTCACTAGCTGAGGAAAAGCTGTTTCTGAAGATGAGCCCTCATCGAGGATTGCAAAAGTCATCAATCACCTCAAAATAAAATTGTCTCAAATTTTGCAAAATTGTGGAAGTTTATCAGATTTTGCTTCCCCTGTGAGAACTCATGCAAGAACGCTGACAGCTTGTGAGTTTCAACCCTCTCATGAGATTTTGAAACTTTTAAAAACATTTTAATATTTAAAATAATAATAATAATAATAATAATAATAATAATAATAATTTGGGAATTCTGTGGATGACATTTAGGGATATAGAAGATATCACACTGCCAAGTCCTTCTGTAAGACACTGATCAGCATTAGCTATACCTGTAAATGTGGAGCTTCTTCATCTTCCATGTGGTAGTCCTATCTGTATCAAATCCTAACCTTGCTATAGTAAATAGTATCTGCCTCATCTTGAAGCATTGGTTGCTTGGTAGAACATCCATTAATATTGTTGACTATGGGGAATACAGCTGACAATACTTTGACTCACTCTACTGAGCCAAGAGGCAACACAACCTATGTTCAGAATTTTCCCCAGGTGTAACAAACACTTCCAAGAATTATTTAAGATCATCAATTGTCTTAAATATTTCAGTCAAGAAGAGGTATAATCACTAGAGGAAACTTATTTATCTACATCTCATTTCATCTCCCAGGAATTTAAATCTGATTTCTGATTCTCAGTCTGCTTATTGAGCAATACCCTGAATACCTGTCCTTGCCAAAAATGTTTTCTTTTCTTTCCTTCTACAGACTGTCATATCTTACTTGATTTATCAATTCAAGCTTGACGTGTCTTCATTTCTCAGTGTCGTACATTTCAGTTCCAAGATTAGTGGTAGTCAATAGCAACAACAACAGTATTAATAAAAGCAGCTTCTTTAAATTTGCAAAATTCTCTTTTTATCATTTTTTTTCATCTTTCCTTGCTTTAATTTCTCATCACTTTGTGATGTAGGTGCATCATACCCGCTATATAGCAAGCAATGCACTGCAGTAGTCTTAGTGCTTATTCACATCAAAAATCAGTAGCCACAAAGCCATGGCCAAAGGTTTGCAACATTTGGTCAAGAATAGATAGATAATATAGAACCTTAGACTTGGAAAGAGTCACTAAATCCAATAAACAAATTCAAATGAAAAAATATTGATGGATAACCATCAAGCCTCTGTAGGAGCATATTCCAGCAAATGGATAATTTATTCCAAGGCCAAACTGCTTTTATTATTTAGAATGCATTTGAACATTCAGTCAGAAGGTTGATATACCTATAAATAAATCCTTAAAAATGTATTCCAATAAGATCAATTGGAAATTAATCAATGAGATAAAAGAAACTGAGAGTTACTCAGAACACCTAATTGGATAATAGTCCCCATAATAGCAATAGCACTTAGATTTGTATACAGCTTCATTGTGCTTTACAACCCTCTCTAAGCAGTTTACAGAGTCAGCATATCAGCCCCAACAATTTGGGGATGAGTCAACCTTAAGCTAGTTTGGATCGAACTCCTGGCAGTGGGCAGAGTTAGCCTGCAATACTGCATTCTAACTACTGCACCACCAGGATGATGATGCAGTAGATGTTTAACTGGCATCCCTATTCCACCATATCAGTTAGTGCACCAATGACGGTTATCATTTAAACGGGTAACTTATGTGAACAAATGAGAGATTTGGTGACTTCATTTAATCATTTGCATGTGTTTGTAGTTCCATTTTGATGCCCACACCACTCCATTCTTGTGGGCCACAAGCAGAACCCATATGATAGGAACCATTGTTTTAGAAGCATTAATACTGACCATCTCCAGTCCCCTTAAAAAGAAAAACAGCGAAACAAAATAAAATCCTTAATCAGTGCTTCAAAAGTTTTTTGTTTTTTTTAAAGTGGCCTGAATAAGTTTATTATTCCTTGGACTGTCACAGAAACATTATTTTGGTCAACAATATGAAACAGCTAAGGGACATGTTTTCAGCACAGACTTTGTTCTTCTTTGGTGCAAACAAACAAGTCCTCCATTCCAATAGAAGAAACGTCTCTTGCCATTAGCAAAATAGAATTATTTTTAAGCGCCAATCTATTACTAGGCTCTTCATGTGAGGATCACAGCCTTGCTGGGCCTCAAGACTTTTTGCTGCAGCAAATGTCTCCCAAAGGACCCTCCTGGCAACATTTTTTTTCTCCTTATCTTTCATTTCCAAAGATGTAAAAAGCATGTTTGCCCTCTGTCCAGTATCCACTGGCCATAACCTCTTTTGACAGAAGTGTCCTTCCACCTACGGTTCAAACAAAAAAGAAGGCAACAACTCTCTGGCAGGAAAAGTAAAAGCAATCTCCACTTCCGCTTTGGATTCCGGTTCCAAACCGGATTCCAGAATCCAATTTGGATTCTAAAGAGGCACATGCAATGAAAAAAAGTGAAGTCAGCAGCGAAAGTTCACCAAATTTCCAGGAAGTGACAATTCAATCTAGGATACACTCTTGTTGCTAAACCTCGTAAGGAGGAAATGTACTATTCAACTGGCATTTTATTAAGAGTAAAATGCTCTTTACAATGTCTCCTCGACAGACAGTGTGTGTTTGTCCCACTCCTTCTTTGGCTTAAACGAAGTGACTCCATATTTTTTTTTCCATAACACATATTGCATTTTATCTTTACTATGATAGAATGACCTACGCTGTCATAGCCTTGATTGTTGATCGTGACTAGGCTAGAAGAAATACTTGCTAAGGCAGATTATGCACTTTTGGTGCCAAAGCAAGATGTCTGAACATTTAGGAAAGTGTGTTTACATCATCTCTGTAAAATCTATCCAAACGGCACAACAATGAGAAGTAAAGCATTCTTCTTTGCTGCTTATCCTAATGCCCGTACTGTATATCTATCTGGGAATTGACTATAACATTATATAGCATTATAGGGCAAGATCTTTGGGGCCAGCATCTTTCCCCTTTCCATAGACCATGTGTTCTTCTGTGGAGCTAACAACTTTTCTGTCTGTGTCTAAGTGTTTCTCCACAGAGAAGGAGAGAGCATTTTTCCTGGTATTTTTTGAAGAACCAAACAGGCTTTTTAATCTTATATAGAAATAAGAGGAGAAACTCCATACCATGTAATGCAAATATCAACGTTTGAGCTCCTTTTTTTTATTTAGTTTAGAGCACACCGTTAAAAATTGCTATCCTAGAAAGTTAATGGATACCCAATGTTTGTTCCATTCTGTTCTGACAGATATCATTTCCCGTCTGATGAGAAGAGATTACCTAGCAGAACACACTCTGATATATCTAATCTCCTATTTTCAACAGGCATTGCCCTCCAACTGTCTTTTGCGTGTGTGAGTGAAACAAAGCAGTTCAACTGCAGTCAGAAAAAGATAGCTGCATTACATTTCTTTGAAGAGAGAATGTATTTAACTGAAATCAAACTCAAAATCCTATAAAATTACTCCTTGTTCTGAGAGACTTGCCCATATTGCCCCACCTAGCCTGTTAGGCAATGTAGAGAGAAAGAAAAGTATTAGATGAATGGGACAACACAGAAATGGAGGTGATTTTCAGAGGTTCACCAACCTGCAATTTGAGTTCTGTAAATAGTGGCTAAACTGTTCTGTGACATGGCATTCCTACATTTCATCCTACAGTCAACCAATAACAAGAAATTGCTTTTGAGCTATGGTATTTTAAGCAGTGTTACACAGAACCTGCCCTATATTGAGCTAGACCAGTAAGAGACAAAGTCAGCTAAGTGACCTTGGGCTGATCACTCTCTCTCAACCCTAGAAAAGAGGCAATGGCAAACCACTTCTGAAATCTTGCCAATAAAAATTGTCCAGGCCATCACCAAGATACCACACTGACTTGAAGGCACCAAAAATAAAATAAATTCCCAACTCATAATCTGCCTGATATTGAGTCAGACCAATGGTGCATCAAATCCAATACTAATTAACAATGGCTTTCTATGATTTTGAGTTGGACCTTTTCCAACCCTACCTTATGTCATGGAGATAGTGAACCTGGGACCATCTACATATTATTCTGCTATTGAATAACAGCTACCGGTATCATGGTAGACAATGGGGGAGACCTTGAAGAAAATTCTACAATTGCAAAAATTATACACACAAATATCAACTTAGTTTGTAACAGCCTATCTGACTGCAAATCATTGAAAGAGAGAAAGCTCCTCATCAAACAACTCCAAAAGAGAGAATTCTGCGTATGTTTACTTGATATCTCAACACTCAATTTGAAGAACACTATCTAGCATGAGTCTATCACTTTTCAGAATATTTTGAGGGCTAAGGTATCTGTGGATTGCTTGAGACAACACCAGTCATCATATTTCTGCTTAGTAAAACTATCAATGTGAGCCTCTATCTCTCTCTTAAAATAGCTCAGAACTCAAACATGATAATTTTCCAGTTTAGCAGATAACTGTCTTCCATATACAGTCTCTCTAATTAGCAATACCAGTAGCATTTAGACTTATATACTGTCCCATAGTGCTTTGCGGCACTCTCTGGGTTGTTTGTAATGTAGAAGCATTATTTGCATATGGCCCCCAACAATCTACCTCCTCGTTTTATCAATCTTGGAAGGATTGAAGGCTGAATCAACATTGAGCCCCATCAGGATCGAATTCCAGGATGTGGTTAGAGTTTGCCTACAATACTGCACTTTAACCACTGCACCACACCACGCCACATAGGGCTCTTGGTAATTAGATAATAAAATCTTGAAATTATTTATTCATTAGATTCTTATCCCGCCTTTATAATAAGTAATTCAAGGCAGTGAAAATATCTATACTTCTTTTTCCTCCTGTTTTTCCCGCAACAACAATCCTGTGTGATGATTTAACTGAGTTAAATCATTACAATGAGTAGGCCAAAGTCACCCAGGCAGCTTTCATGCCTAAGGCAGGACTAGAACTCACAGTATCCTGATTTCTAGGCCAGCATCTTAACCACTACACCAAACTCACTCCCAATATTATATTTCATGCTATGTTATATTTTACATTGTACTTTGAAATTTGGGTAAAATGTCAGTTAAATAAAAGTTGCATGCTCTGCAGCAACCTTGAAGTAATTTTGGAGCAAGTAGGACTACCCTACTGGGTAGGGTGGAGAAAATAAGATTCAGATATATAGATCGCAGGTAAAGAAAGGGCAGAGTTAAGTTGACATTCACTGCTTGAGCTATGATAATTTAAGTTCACTCCACATATCTAAAAGGAATATTATTCTTTCCTAATTATTATGAAACCTGACCCTTGAAACCTACATATTAATCATCTAATCTGTAATTTTTTCCCAGCTCCCTTGAATATATAAATCTATTCCTACAGTAACACATTGTAAAGTGCATGTTCTGAGAAACTATACCAGAGGCTATATTTTACATTATAAAAGACTAAATTAACACTGAATTACTCCCAGGAGAAAGTTTACCTATGCATTTAAATGGAAGACTTTGTCAAAAACCTATCCTGGGTGTATTATGTCCCCTATAATATTTAAAACTGATACAATTATAGGTTTTTTTTCCTTCCCCTCTTTATTTTTCAGCCACAGACATGTTCCAAAATCCAGTATTCATTATTTAAAAAAAACCATTTTTCTTACAGTTATTTTTTTCCCCCATTTTCCAACCATTTGATACAGCTTTTCACCACAACTAGCCTTTATAAAGGAGCAAGAATATGCATAAATGTACATCAGGAACAAAACATTAAGACATCAAAGGAACCAAGCACAAGAAAAAGGCTGGAATCTTCCAAGCCTGACCTGTGGAAAGGCAAACGTCCTATTATTATGCCTATTAGCAAACTGCAACATTGCCACTTTGATTCTTTGATAGGGAGTTGGGTGTCTGGTTTTTAATCTTGTAGAGCCCTCTAGTGGGCTTGACAGGATTGCAACATTTTTAATTTCAATTTTTTTCCCCATTAGCTATGACCGACAGTGGGACTTGACAAACTACAAAACAGAAGCGAAGGAAAGGAATCATGAGGAAGAATTGTTCTGTGTGGCCTCCTTTCCTTTGCTAGGAAAAGCTCTGTGGATACACAGGCCTCTATATTCAGAGGGGTCCTTCAAAGTAGCACCCAGACTTCCTCATGCAAAGTACACACGGATCTGTAGAAATGTTATCTAATATCTGAATCCTACATAGTCTAAAGTGGGGATTCTGTAACATTTTTGAACTATGGGTAGTCCTTGACTTACAATTGAGCCCAAAACCTCTGTTACTAAGTGAAACAGTTATTAATGAATTTTGAATTTTGCCCTATTTTACGACCTTCCTTGACACAGTTGTTAAGCGGATCCTTGCACTTGTTAAGTTAGTAAAATGGTTGTTAAACAAATCTAGCTTCCCCATTGACTTTGCTTGTCAGAAGGTTAGAATGATCCCTGTTTCACTGCAACTGTCATAAATAGGAGTCAGTTGCCAAGCGTTTGAATTTTGATCACATGACCATTTGGTCAGGTGACCATGGGGACCATTGCTGCAACAGTTGCAAGTGTGAAAAGCGTTCATAAGTCACTTTTTTTCAGTGCCCTTGTAACTTCAAACAGTCACTAAATGAACTGCTATACGTTGAGGACTACCTGTATTGGACACGTTTTGATTGTTTTGACATGTTATGAAGCTTTTCACAAAATCACTTGCCCTGATAGCTGCAATCAACCATCCACAAATCAAACAAAATAAATATGCAGTCCCCATCCATACATCCATTTCAGCTCCATCATCTCAGCTTCAACTTTTTGTCTTGGGCATCTGGATTTCAACAAAGGACTGAGCTGCCCTCACCAATAACTCCTCCACTTCCATGTTTCTGAACCTTGCCAACTTTAAATGTATGGACTTCAACTCCCAGAATTCCTCAGCCAGAATGCTGCAGCATGTATTCATTCACTTGTGTCCAGTCTGGTTTTCAGCCATTATTCATCTAAGCATCTTTATCACTGCTTCTTCTTCTACAGCTCTTCTGAGGACCAAGGAGTTGATTGGGATTGCTGAGTGGTGAGAGACCATACAGAAAGAATCTCATCTTTAGACTTTAGACACTCTCTTGGTTCAGGGAGCAAGTGTGTGGTAAGGCTATCTGCAAAATTGTTAGGAAAATCCCCCTCTAGATCCTTCAGATTCCTTGGACAGCAATGGCTGCAGAGGTGGGTTTCAGCAGATTCTGACCAGTTCTGTAGAACCGGTAGCAGAAATTTTGAGTAGTTCGGAGAACCAATAAATACCACCTCTGATTGGCTCCACCCCCATCTATTCTCTGCCTCCCAGATCAGGAGGAAATGGGGATTTTGCAGTAACCTTCCCCTGCCACACCCACAAAGCCACGCCCACAAAACCAGTACTAATTTTTTTTTTAATCCCATCACTGCATGGCTGGTTCTGTGCTCACATCTCCATGAAGTTTTAAACGCTTCCACCAAAACACTTTTGAACACATTCAATTCTAATATGGCAATAGCAATAGCACTTAAGACTTATATACCGCTTCATAGTGCTTTACAGCTCTATGCGGTTTACAGAGTCAGCATAATCTGGGTCCTCACTTTACCGACTTCGGAAGGATGGCAGGCTAAGTCAACCTATGAAATATTTCCTCTTTTTTCTTCATAATGACAAGCCTGGCCCCAATGAATTTCACTGGCGGTAACCATTCTACCATGGTGACTCTTCAAGTGGGTTAACATTATACTTTTGCTTACATTTTCATTAGGCTTTCAATGTTGTTTGTGTGTGAAACGGCAAATTGCCCTATTCATCGTAATAGCTTTTCAGAGGGTATGGATTCTCAAAATGCATGCAACTTTTACCAAGTTTAAACAATGCACACATGTAAAATTCCCCACAACTCTTAAATATTCAAAACACAGTTCCAAATATACTTCTGAACTGAAGTAGATCGTTTTACTGAAAAACACCTTTCCAGACTAGACAAATGAATGAGCTACCTTGCCTTATTTATACGTAAATAGCATTTACAGATGGAGAAGTAGAAATCACCTAAGTTAAAATGATGGAGAGCAGCATCTAAACACAGTGAAGGCAACTTTTGATGGTAACCGTAGAGCAGATTTAGAAAATGAATCAATAGCATGCCAAATATTGTCTTTCACTACTCTTCTCTCCTGCTACCTTATTTTTGAAGAAGTTTGACTCTCCGATTACAGGAAGCATCCAGTCTGTTCCACCAAATTACTTAAGGCTAGTATCTTTATTGTGTTTCCTTGAAGGTCCTTTCATGGTCCAATATTTCATGTTCTTGTAAATGTCTAGACTATTCCAGTGTTTAAGGGGAAATGTCTCGCATGGCTCCAAATGAGAAGATGAATGAAAACAGTGGTCACAGAAATCATAAAGAGTTTAATATGTAAGCAGGTACAGTCTCAAGCGCTGTTAAGAGCTTGCTTGAGAGCATAGTTGGTAAAATGCCTCATTTTTAATTGGAAGAGAGTTATGTCCAGGATGAGGTGAATACCAAGACGGAAATCTATCTTAGGCGGCTTAGTTATTAGAGGCCCCACCATACCTCTATAGAATATTTATTATATTATTTATTATTCATTAATAGCATTTACTGTATCTACCCTGAGGGAGTCTGAATGGTGTGGAGCAACATAGAAACAAAATACAAAGCCGGCCGGACAATAAAAATCCTTTAGTCAAAAGGTCTATACCCTGAATCAAATCAGCTGAACGAAGGGCTCATTGAAATTCTACAGATTTTACTTGTTTAGCAGATATGAACAGGGTTAAGGGGGACGTGTATGAAGAGGAAGGGGCAAAGAAAACCTTCAAAGAATAGGGGATGCTGTAGAAAAACCCTGTCATTTGGTCTTCTCCCGTGTATTTCTTCTCCATGTAGAATACCCCACCTATAGTTTCAAGAAGATATACAAGATGAGATATTGGTATTGCCATGTATGAACGTCTAACCAAGATCACTTGGTTAGACATGTATGCACTACAAGCTACATAAAAACTGTGGCCTATCAAATTGCAACTGATGCTTTCTTCCCAGAACTATTCATGAAATAGGTAGAACTTCCATTGTGCTGGCATGATGCTACAGTCACCACTGCGCTTTGCCCCTTCATGATACAGTTTTTCTCTTCCCTCCATTCCAATCTTTCTACTCTAGAATTACTTGCAAATTTTGATTGGATGTACCACACGGGTGGGCTTCAAAAATTTTAGCGAGGGGTTCTCTGCCTGGTTGCTGGGTGGGCGTGGGCGTGGTGGGCGTGGCCTAGTCGGCCTCCTGCACCATGGGTGGAAATTTTTGCCCTCCCTGGGCTTCGGAGGCTTTCCTCAAGCCCCTGGAAGGGTGAAAACAGGTTCCCCAAGGCTCCAGAGGCCCTCTGGAGGTGGGCCTTCCTGAACTTCCGGTAGGCCCATTTTCGCCCTCCCCAAGCCTTTGCGTGCACCCTGCACTTACCTGCATCCAAAACAGGCCGCGTGGGGACTCCTGGGAGGGATGGGGTGTGGAGGGCTGGGTCAGCCAGGAGTGGGATTTGGGGGTTCTCCGATCTACACACAATCTTAGCTAGAGGTTCTCCTGAACCCCTGTGAAACCCCAACAGTCCACCACTGGATATATATACCTCCATTGTATATGCATGAAAGCTTGGGGAATGGCACGTGAACTGCTGTTGGAAGTATTTGCCTATGGCTCGATCACTTTGAAATCCAGGGGCAACTTATTTGGTTAGATTTAGACAAGAGAGAAATATATTCATCCGGAAGATTTCTTGCATTAAATTAACTTCAGATTCATAGTGAGGAAATAGAAACAGGATATAAAATGGAATGGATAACAGGAGGAGGGGGGAACTTATTAACTTCAGCTTTCCTCCTACTGTCCTGTCATTGACACATATTTTCTTTCTCCACATGATGCAGCTGTTTGTTTAGATGGAGAACCAAGCTGTGGGATTCACATGTTCTTCATGTCTCAGGACAAACTCTCCTCTTCCTGATTAGCCTTGGAAGCTGGCATCTTGACAACTAGAATTTTACTCTGGGCATTAATCCTGTATTCATTAGGAGGAAGTGTGGCCTGGGTGATTTAAGCACCTGAAATGCTATGGGGAGGGTGCAGCAGTGCTGAGAATCTATTAAACTGGGTGGTGTCATAAAGGTCAGCAATATAAAACCAAGTAAAATCTTCTATAGAATTTATGCATCTTTGGGCTCAAAAGCCTATTGTGCAGAAGTAGGCTGCTGCCAGTTTGGACCGGTTTGAGCGAACCAGTAGTTCCGACCAGCGGCTGCGCCCACCCACCTGCCCCGGCGCTATCCCATCCTATATACGCACTGTGTGTTTGCTACCGCGCGCATGTGCACTCACATTTTCGCGTTCTGGGCGAACCGGTTGCTACAGCGTTTGATGCCCACCTCTACTGTTGTGCCATCAACTTTTGCTTATGAGTGAGCATTTCTAGTCTCATCTTTCTTGCAAGACTAGGAAACCAATTGGGGCTGGTTGAAAATATTATTGGGAAGGTTGAAAATATTATTTATTTGTTTGTATCCCACCTTTATTATTTTTACAAACAACCCAAGCCTGAGAACATATCCAACACATCTTCCTCCTCTTTCCTTCCTTCCTCCAACACATTTTCCCCACAAAAACAATTCTGTGAAGTGAGTTGGGCTGAGAGAGAGGAACTGGGCCAAAATCACCCAGCTGACTTTCATGGCTAAGGCGGGACTTGAAATCATGGTTTTCCACTTTTTAGACTGGTGCCTTAACCACTAGACCAAACCGGCTCTCACAAAATCACTGTTATCTCACAAAATGGATGCCACAGTGAATGTGTAAATTATACAAAGGTAAAACATTTGTTTACCAGAAGGCAAACACAAGAGGCTATCCTCCACACCCTAAGACACTTTGTACCAGGCTAACTTACAGTATCTCTTCCTTTGGGTGGATGGATAGGCCTTTTTCTGAACAAAGTGATGAATTGTAGCCAGCGGTAATTTTAATTCACATTCTAGAAATGCCTTAGTTACATTCCTGTATATAAAGATTCTAAGTTACTATTTAGAAGATGGAGTTTTAAAAACATAAACAATATAAAGAGGAGAAGCATGGAGAGAAACATGAAGATGAGTTTTCGAAGGGCTGCCATAGGTTTCTCATTGCCTACTCCTGCCTGCTTGAAGAAATCAATCTGCCAGGCATTGCTAAAACTGGCAGTTGGGGTGGCTAAAACTTGCCTGGCGTCAGTGAATTGAAGAGCAGGAGAAGGTTCCAAGGAATCAGTTGAGCACTTTGCTCAGAAATATTAGCGACTGCCATGATGTCACAAATCAAAGACATTCCTTGTATAACTATTAACTGAAACCCATAAGATACTAGACTGAGCATCCCAAACTTCTGCTTTTAAGCTTCCTGGCTCATTATTATTATTATATTATCAAATTACCACTTTTCTTTTGCAGTTTGGAGAGACTTAATATTTGGGTGTTTCGCTCTGTTAACCCATTCTTCTTTTTCTTAATTACATCCTTGATCTTAACTAAATTATCTGCTTCCTCCCATCAACTTTTTAAATTATCTGCCTATTGACCCTTCTTTTAGCCATTCTGATTTCTCTCTCCTTATCTTCTCTTCCACTTCTAACTTATTCTCTATTCTTATTTCTTATACACCAGCCTCTGTTTACCTGGGAACCCTCCCCCTTTTTTTGTAAATCTCTCTCTCAGTCCCTTCACATCCCTCACAAAGACTTCATGGTTTATCAACATCCTAATGACTGATCTGAACCTGAGCAGTTACAATGTGATGGAATATTCTGTGACCTCAAAGCAGTTTAGCAAGGTTATTGGGAGGAGGGTCGGGGGAGAGAATCTCAGCCAAAATGTGGCAGGCTACGTTTTAGCCTATGTGATAGACTAATCTTCCATTCCACTCAAATTTAAACTGTTTGCTTCAATTCCCAAGAAGAAGCAAAACTTAGCAATGACAACAGTATATTGCTTGTGTGTGTGTTCTTTGAGGTTTCCAGAAGCAATTACCCGTAAGGTCATCTATTTTTCTTTCACATCGAGTGGTTCACATTTTGCAAAGTCTTTAATATCAGAAGGTGCATTCTGGAAAGTCTAAAAGTCAGTCTTAATCCTACCAAAATGTATAATCGTAATCTTGAGTTTTAAAGTTAAAGAATTTGCATCACCTATAATGAGCACTTATCTTTCGTGCACACAATACACAGCATCAAATTCCCATCACAGGTATTTCTCTTGGGACTGGATGGTGAATGAATTTTAAAGAGGTGTGATTGAATCCTAGGTTGGAAACAAATTCCAATGTCAACGTGTTTTTGCCACTGCATCTTCTCTTGCATTCCAGAAAAATAAATCCTAAAATATAGTTGGAACACTGTCTAGACGTTAATGGCTAACAAGCTAAACAAGGATGGATGTTTATGCATTCAAAATATGCACATTTATTTTGGTCACTAACTGTAGATGGTATTTTCAAAAGGAACCCTGAAGTTCATCCCCAAGGACAACTTTGGTACACTTCCTATAGGTAGTCCTTGACTTGCGACTTCAACTGAGCTCAAAATTCATGTTGCTAAGCAAGACAGTTACGTGAGTTTTGCTCCGTTTTACAACCTTTTTTGCCATAGTTGTTAAGGGAATAACTGCAGTTGTTAAGTTAGGAACACTGTTGTTAAGTGAATCTGGTTTCCACCATTGACTTAAGTTGTCAGAAGGTGATCACATGACCCAGGGACACTGCAACCACCATAAATACATGCCAGTTGCCAAGCGTCCAAATTTTGATCACATGACCATGAGGATACTACAATGGTATGAAAAGCAGTCATAAGCCAGTGCCAGTGATGAAATCCTACCAGTACGCCCCGGTTCGGGGGAATTGGTAGCGGCCGTGGCGGGTGGTCTGGAGAACTGGTAGCGCAGGCAGCACGAGGCTCCGCCCACCTGTCCAAACGCTGTAATTTCTGGGTGTTTTTACCCTCTGCGCATGCGCAAAGTCTTCTGCGCATGCGCAGAGGGTGAAAACTTGTACCCAACAGGGTGCCTGTGCGAGTGTAGTGAGTGCGCCCGAGCGAAGCGTGGACTTCCAGCACGTGGACTTCTGAACCGGTAGGGAAAGTAAGTAGATTTCACCACTGGCCAGTGCCGTTCTAACTTCAAACAGTCACTAAACAAATAGTTGTAAGTTGAAAACTAGCTATACTATATTTTCAGACATTCAGATGTTAGACACGTCTTATGATAGGAGCGCACAGATCTCTGCACATTGAATTGTTAGATATGGGACTAAGTAAATGAAGTCAGGGATTGCCAGCAATCACAGATTTCTTAAAAGGCAGATGGTGTTAATTAGAACTTTAACTAACACAGAACCATAACATAGATATTTGATTTTAATAGGGGCAATATGTAAAAGTAGCAAATTAGGCATTTCTAAATATATAATTTACTAAAATTTCATCTTAATGCTGCAATTGCATCTGGCTACGATGAAATGAAATAAGAGCAGTGTACTATCCAGGAAAGCTGGATAATTCTAATTCTAATTAGAATTCTAATTCTGATTCTAAAGCTGGATTAGTTTCTAAATTATTCTGTCCTTCCCACAGACACACATCATTTCCGCACCTTGAAAATATTTAAATATGCTGAATTTACTTAGCTTAATTTGCTTCACAAATTCACGGATTTTTATCCCCACAGAAGCTACAAGATTCCCTACATCCCAAACACATCGCATTCAACACAAGACAGGCATCCTTGCCTGGATTTTCAAAACAATCAGAACATCAAGTACTGTTCTTACGGCAACAGATACATTTTTATGAACATCACAGCTCTATTAAATTGTTATCCATCCCAAAAAAAGCATGGTCCTCATCTTTCTCCTGCCCACTTTCACGGATTCTTTTTATTTGCAGAAGTACTCTGTAATTTTGACCTGATCTATGGATAGAAACTGACCCTCACCAAAATCCCAAATAATATGGGGTTAGGAGAAGCCATGCAACTATAGGGAATTGCTAAATGTATGACTCTCTTGTTTGTGTGATGGCTTTTTAGAAGAGTAGTGGCTGGTTTAAAGCTTTTGCACAGTTGCGTTTCCCTGGCTCATACCCTTAAGCAGAATGCTACCTTCAAACAGAGTGCTGGGTTGGCCTTCTCTGCTCTAAGCTTTCCTTTCCACTGAAGAATAGAATAGAACAACAGAGTTGGAAGGGACCTTGTAGGTTACCTAGTCCAATCCCCTGCTCAAGCAGGAGACCCTATACCATTTCTGACAGATGGCAGTCCAGTCTTTTTGAAAGATTCCAGTGATGAAGCTCCCACAACTTCTGAAGGCAAGCTGCTCCATTGGTTGATTGTTCTCACTGTCAGAAAATTATTTATTTCTTATTTCTAGGTTGAATTTCTCCTTGATCAGTTTCCATCCATTAATCCTGGATGTCTAGCAGATGTTTAATGGCCTGGGTCATGAGGAGCCTTTTGTTACGATCCCTGGAGACAGGACAACGGATAAATTTGCTCGGGGGACTGGAGAGGAACTCGAGATTCAAGCCGAATCAAATGGTATCTCTAACCCACCTATCAGAGGAAGTAGTTTCCCAGTGGTCGGCAAACTGGGCCAATCGTCCTCCAATGGGAGAATCATGGGAAAAATTACTTAAAGCGACGGAAGGGGCGCGATTTTCCCCCCCGGTAAGATGGTTTGGTGTTGGATCTCTGGGATTGTTGGGATTGCCTATTCTGCCGGTCGTTATACCCTGA
>JANHFT010001800.1:62468-72763 GCA_032467955.1 Pseudoxenodon macrops | reverse complement strand
GGGACGGGACAGTCTTAGGGATTATTTGGTTGGGCTCTTTACTGATGGCTCTTTGGCCGTTTCTCGATTGGGTTATTGCTTACTTTATTGCTGGTCTTTTTGCTTCTGGCTCTGATTCAGTTTTGGATTTGGTATGAAATGCCTGCCATTATGTGAGACATTACGTCCTGAAAAAACCAGACCTTTCGATTTCAGAGCCAGCTAACATGGAAGACTCAAGAATAAAACCAGAGAGATCCACTTGCCTATTTTTCTACTGCTATCCACTTAATGAAGCACATGAATCTCTAATAGCTCCATCTACCTGCTACCACAACCGGCTCTTACCGAGCCGCTCTTAGAGAATTGGAAGGGACCTTGGAGATCTTCTAGTCCTTACACCCTTCTGGACAAATGGCTGCATTGAATGTTCCTCAGTGATCCCACTTGTACAAGTCGAATATCATCAGGGCCTGGGGAAAAAAAGATCAGTGGAAAAAGAAATCGCCTGAAGCCGTTTGAATGATGGGCAATAGGACGGAAAGGGTGGCTGGCTCTAAGGTTGCATTGACAGCTGAAGGAGAGAGGTGACTGGAGGAGAGGGAGCCTCCATTCTCCAGCTCTCCAATGGGCCTGAAGGTGTGCCAGGCCATGCAAAGTGGGAACCGGCAGAATTCCCCCTCGAGAGGAAGCACCAGGGTGGGAAGCAGGAGCCAGAGACAGACGGTGTGCGTCCCTTTTTGTTATTGTTGTGGCAGTTGTTGTGCATTCCTTATTGCATAGGAACAGCACAAATAATAGCAGCGCTTTTTCCAGGCACATCCCCATCAGGGCTTCCCTTTGCCCTCAGCTGAGTCAAACGTCTGTTACCCTGAGCTGTAGCGGCATTGAAGTAGCATTTTCCCACCGTATTTCAAGGCCAGCTTCGAGATTCATAAAAACAGGATTTATTACTTTGGAAGTGAGTCAGGTGATTCAGTAAGTGAAAAAAGAGGCTACATGGACAGAGATCGGCAGTGGAAGGAGAGAAATTTATGGTGAAATAACTTTTTGCCAACTTATATCAAACCTATGGTAGATACAATGAGTTTTTGGTAGGGAAGAGTTTAACTCCATTATGGAGAAAGAGGTTTTCTCTATATCCTTGGAGATGAGCAATGGTTCTCATGCCTTTTGAGAATAAGCAGAGTTCGGGCTCTTTTCATCTACCCTTCTAGCCCAGAGATGCTAGGAGGGAGGAAAAGACGAAAACTGAAAATAAATAGTTGAATCCCGAAATGGGGTCTCTGAAAGAGTTCTACAGCTGAGTTACCTGGATGAGGGAATATCGGAACGTGAGAATGGAGACGGGCTCAGCTCACAAGGGCAGCGAGGGGTCTTTGATTCAAACATGGTAAAGTTGATCAGGGGGGCTTCAAACTGAATCTGGTGTGCAGGTCAGGGATAGAAGGACTTCAGACAAGGACTAGCAGGCTATTGGCAGGGTGGGTGCAAGGCGTCCTGCGTCCTACTGAACCGCTTGAGAGAGAAATCGGAAAGAAGATCGGCCCATAGAGTTCATTGCCGCTCTTACCTCTACAGCTCAGAGCCTGGGAAATAAGCCCAGGTGGGTCTGGACTCTTAGAGCAGGGATGGAAATACGACCGAGGCCCCGTGGGAGGGTCTCCATGAATGGAATATGACAATCCACGTACACAGCGTGTTCAAGGGGAACAGGCAGAAGATGAAGGGGGGGCTTGCAGCCTGCCTTCAAAGTCTCCGCACCTGCTCAGAAATCCAACAGAATGAACTTGGCAGTGGTGTGGAGAACATCTGGGTTAAAATAAGCAGAAAAACAAATGGTGTTGATTTTTTACTTTCGCCCGCCCACCCAAGGAGAAGTGGACGAGTCTTTCCAAAAGCAAATAAGAGACCCCTCAAAGAGGCATGAGGAGGTTGGGGACTTGACATCTGTTGGGAGACAAACTGCCAAGCGCAGCCATTCCGGAAAGTTCTTCACTTTTCCTACTGACAACTTTCTCTTTCAAAGTGGAAAGAAGAGGCTGAGCATTACCAGATGAGAGGATGGCAACGTGAACCTCCCTGGCACCGCTCTCTCTCTCTCTCCTCCTCCTCCTCCTCCTCCTCCTCCTCCTCCTCCTCCTCCTGTAGGGGAAGGCTGCCATCAGCTGCCCCCCCCCAAAAAACCTCCAGGCACCCTGGAGAGTCTAGCTGGCTGTAGAGTTCTTCTACCCAGGAAACACCATACGGAGAAAGGCTCCCTTCCACCTCCCTGATATCTCTGCTCCCAACCATGGCAGCATGTAGATGGGTAGACATCAAACTCCCAGCATTCTCCAGCCAGCATCTGGTCTAAGGTAGGCCGTTGGCTTTCTCAGCTTCTCCCATCCTCCAGGTCTTTTCATTCTAGTAAATCAGAGGCTCTTCCTCCATCCAGGGACCTTGAGTGTCCCTCTGGAGAAGCCATTCAGGACCGCTGACTCCCTTGTCCCTGCTTCCACCTTCTGGGAAACAGTTGTCAGCAGGGGGGTAAGACTCCTACAGGGCTCCCTACTTCCAGCTGATCTGGATATGGGGACACTTGAGATGGTCACCAGGGTTTCTCAACCACAGGGTGGCTGGGGGAAATCTGGGAGTTGAAGTTCACGTTGCTAAGGTTGAGAAACAATGTCCTATTGTCTTGAGAACCTGACACCACTGATCCTGAAAGTCACCATCCATCCACACTCTCTGCCTAGGGAGGTCGGCTAGTAAGGAAGACTCAGAGAGGGGAAGCAACTTACTTCCACCATATTTTCTTGCTCCCTGTAAAAAGTAACGTTTTCCCATTTCTACCAGTGCAAATAGTACCATGAAGTGTGCCTGCGGTGCGGTGTTTCATATTGTTGTAGGCAAATGCCCTACTCTAGGTGTGTAGTGGCAGGACCTCTGGCCACTAGACTAGACCCTGCTGGGCAGCCACACCAACCTGGGCTGCCGCTGGACTGCCTGTCCTCTTCTGCAGGGCCTTCAGTGAACGGACTGATGAACTCTTGGTTAAATGTGCCACAACGTTTTGGCTTTTTCCCCCTGCAGATTCTTTGGTGGAGCACTGAAAAGTTAGAATTTTCTGTAACAAGTTCTCCCTTGAAACCCTAAAAGAAGTTGGTTGGCCCTTCCTCCAGCTGATGAAATTTATGAGCCTCCCTCTGGTACCTTTTTCCCCCATCCCCCCAAGCCCGATTTTGGGCGTGCTGGACAAGGGATGTCAATAGAGCAGAGTTTATGCAGAAGGAAACCACATTCAACATTCGGTGGGAACCACCTATCCTCAGAGACGCTGCCGTGGCAAGGAGAAGAACTGGGGCTTCCTTTCCCGGAACAGGAGGAGGAATGAAGAAATGGGGCTCAACCAATTTGGAGTCATGGCCGGTCAGCACTGCCACGAAAGTGGAACCGGGACTGAAAGCTGGAGGCCACTTTCTAGGTTAGGGTGGATTTTCATCTGGGTTCATCTCCAGACCGTTTTAACAGGGGGGACAAGCAGCTCAAGGCCACGTAGACGATCCTACAAAGAAAGCAGAACAACGAAATCCCCCTCTCTGTGAGTGGACGGATCCTAAAGGGACCCCTTGGTGCCCATTTATTCAGAGCTTAGTTCAAACGGGTAGCCAGTTATCTCTCTGAACTCAGAAAACCTTTTGCTGATGATGGCATTGTGTGTGTGAGTGTGTGTGTGTGTGTGTGTGTGTGTGTGTATGTAACAAAGAGAGAGACCGACAGACAGACAGACAGGCAGACTTTCTATCTGACTGTTACCGTCTATCTGTTTATTTATTTAAAACAAATTGGCCACCCAGTTGAACCAAGGACCAAGATAATTGCGGGAGGCTTCAGAAAACTAAACAAGACCTGACAAACAGATTACAAAACCCATGGAACAAAAAGCAGAAAACAATAATAAAACGATCAATGAAACAATAAAATGTCAGTCCAATGGAAGGAAGAGCCAGGCCTGGGCAGCCTTTCCGAAGCAAGCCCAGATGGGGCCAATCCTATGCTGGGGGAGGGGAGGTCCTTCCAAAGAGGGGTCACCCCCCCCTCCCCAGAAGGATTTATCAGCTTTCTCTTGCCCAACAGAGTTGAGTGCATGTCTTCGTGATGCAGGTGGAGTTCTTTGGCCTTCACCGGGTCTACTTCCAGTCTGTTCCTCTAATTTCTCCAAGGAGAAGGAATCTTTCTAATAAAACATGTTCTGCATGAGGGTAACAGAATAAGAGGAGCTGGAAGGGATCCTGGAGGCCTTCTAGTCCAACCTGCTCAAGGATGGTGGAGAAAACATGTAGAGGAGACCAAGTTCTTCAGTGGAGTCTGAGCCACTTTGGAGAAATGTTTGAGATCCACAAAGCGTGATTTTAAAAAGTCCTCAAGATTTAGTTGTGATGGTAGCAAGCAAAGTTCTGCTTGGATTTTTGGTCATGCATGTGCAACACACGTTGTCTTTGATTAGACCATTACTGGTACCATCTTGAGGTTTCTCTAGCATGACCTGTGGAGCTCCCTGTCATCACTGTGGAAATGAATTAACTGGTTTTCAACTTACACCTAGATAAAGACCGCAGTAGTTATCTGCTAAATTGCTTTCACTGCTGAGAATAACTGCAGCTCCTTTCTCCACAAAATTGTCTTTTGTTTCTGTCCATGACCCCAGAAACAGCCCCAAGGAGGGCGAAGGTGATCACCTACATGCCATACTACGTGTGAGCAGGTCCTCTGAATGCTTGCTGCAAGGAGGCAAAACAATTAACTTTAAAGGTTAATTAAAGGTTGCCAAAGAGGAATGTAAGAATTTTTGGATTAATTTACTTCTATCCTTTTCTTTGTTTTTCTAAAAGTGACTCTGGATGTGCTTCCAGTTTTATCAAATAGGATTCTATTTACACAAGTGTTTCTATGCTGCACGTGTGTGACACTTTTGGTCCCTTGTCTGTGGGATACAGCTATGAAACCAAAGAGTCTAGAAGTTTTTGACATCAATGCTGAAGTTTTCACAGATGGGCAAACAATGAGTCTGTTCTTGGCCAGAGAGAAGAGCAAAGGGCCATCATGAGAGCTTTTACAAAGAATTACGTGCTCTGGTGATAGTCATGAACACTATAAAAAAATGTGTGATTGCAGCATGAATTCAGATCATTTGGGATTTTATTAAAACAGTCCTAGATATCAATGCATTTATTCTACGTTGAAACAAATAAGACGCAACCGCTCCTTTTGAAAGAAAGAATTCCATTCATATTGCAGGTCGTAAAGTTAGGAAGGAGAGAGAAAAGTTCTCACTGACAGACAAGAAAGGCCAGCCTGTTTCTTCCCCAGAGCCCCTCAACACCCTCCCACAATGGCAGCCCTTGTCCTGGGCAGGAGGAGGACCCTCTACATCCCATCCCACTGTGGAGAAGGGCATGGACATGCTACATCCCCGGTGGGGGCTCTCTAGCCCATCAAGTCTATCATATACGCCTGGCTCTGCCCCGCTGGAGGACTCCATTCCTAGAAGGACCCCCTGCTTGTTCTTGGCCTGGAACGATCCTTCCTGATGGGATTCTCCAATTAGTGTCATACAAAATGATATACGACTCCCTCTTGGCCACTCATGCTTACCATGCTCTGTGCCCGACATAGGTTTAAAACTGATAAGGATGGTGCCCCCCCCCACCACCAGTCAGAGGTTCCGTACTTGGGGGGGGGGGAAGTCCGGAGTCTCTGAAGAAGACCAAGCTGAGAAGGTGTCAGCCGCTCAAACCAGCTCAGGTCGGGAGAGAGAATCCAGAAGCCATCCTGGAACTCTCCTGTGGGTGACCTTCAGATCCTGGCAGCCTTTCCCTTCCCTCTTACAGCCCCCGGGAGTTAAGGCAGAGCCAGTGTGAGTTTCTTTCTAATGTTTTCTTCCTGCCCTGGACTTAAATCATGTTTTGCTAACTGAAATCATATAGTTTCTCCAAGGTCATCTCTGGGGCTGTTTGCAACGGGGAAGGAGAGGGCGATTTCCTACTCTTCATACCTCCAGGTTCCCAATGGCCCCCAAGGAAGCGCATGCCAAGCTTCTGAAAATGGATTCTTTCAATTCGCACTTTCTAGGGAACATAACCTTGTGCGTAGCATCTTCTCTAAGGTCTTATAAATCCTTTGGGAAGGTGGGTATTGACTGGTGAGCGTGTTGCCAATGTTACTGAGGCAAGGGAGCCCCAGGATTTAGCCGCCTCTCCAGCTGTGGAAATGCTATCATGCTTCTGTGACTGAGACGCTGGGTGTCGTGTTTCCCAGTGAGGAAGCAGGACTACATGGCGCCCTCCTCCTTTGAGAAAAGCCCAGGCCGCATGGCTGCCATCATGGCAGGCAGTTCCAGCCACCCGTAGGGCAAACTCCGGAGAATCAGCTCAGAGCCAGACAATGACCTCTATCAGAGATGGGCAGCTAGGGCCCCTTTACGACCGGTGGACTTCGACTCCCAGAGTTCCTCAGCCAGCCTTGCTCGCTAGGGAATTCTGGGACCCGAAGTCCGTATTCTGAGCTTGGTTGCCCATCCTTGGTCTGCATCCTTGCAGCCAGCAGAACACCTTCTCCTGCCAGCCAGATACAAGATGAAAGAAAGAGAAGCTGTGCTCAGGGGTGCATCATCCCAGGCCGTTCCTGCCACCTGTCTCAGGTTGGCTAGCAGAGAGGGCTAACCCTGCCTTCCTGGCTCTCTATCTCCAGCCCTGCAGAAGCAAAGGCATCTTATTGCTGCTGACAACAAAAAGAAAATGTGGAATATATTTCAGGAACATTATTTCTATTTCCTGGGAAACTGACAGGCCCTGTCCGTATGTGCCTATCTGCATTCCTGCCAATGTTGCTTCTCCTGGTGTTTCCTGCCTGCCTGCCGATATTCAGCTCCTGCCTTCCTGCAACGGCACCTGCCTTGCCACAGGTAAGCAACCTCGGTCAGCTGGGGGCTGCGTCAGATCTCTGGACCTCCTATTTCCCAGCCCATGAAATCTGCAACCACAGCGGTCAAACCCTGGTGGCAGAACTGCCCATCCTTTCGCAGCCACACTTCCCAGTAGTGCAGGCCCAACATGGCCCAGGAGGGGAGAGAAAATGAACACTTTGTGGGCCCAGCAAAGAAGCCGAAATCCTTGTTCCCTTGTTCCCTCCCCTCCCCATGGCATGGCTCTCTGCATTCATGGGGTCAGCGTTGTGTCCGCGACAGCCCCCAGCTCTCCCTCGCCAGCCAATGCTAAGAAGAGACCCTGGGGCCCCGTGAGACCCACTTCCCTTGTGGCTTCTGTCCCTTGGTTCTGCTGCCAGCCCTTCCAGGGAGGGGGGAGGCCGGGGGGGGGAGGGGCTGCACAGGTCCTGAGAATCCAGGCCCCGCAGCAGCCACCGCTGAGGAAGTGGGAGGGAATGTGCAGGGACTCCCTTGGGGATGCCGCCCCTCGATTGGTTCCTGGCTCCAAAGTCCCAGGGGAGGAGAAGCTGGAAGTGGCGAAGATGTCCCGGGTCATGGAGTCTTCTGCTCTCTTTCTCCACCTCCCTCTTCCCAGACCCGGGGGAGGGATCTCGCTTCCTCGCACTTCTCCGCTCCAATCAGAACTGGGGATGGTGGGGTGGGGGAGAGATTTCAGAGGATGCTGAGATCCATCATCCTAATTTTTGTTCCTGTCATTCCGCTATCTCTCTACCTTAGTTCTGGGAATCTGGGATTATCCCATGGCTTGGCTCTCTGATTTACTCCTGACTTCTGTTTATATTTGGGCTGTTTGTGAGACCTCTGGACTGACCCCTGGCTATTTACAGACTCGCATAGGCTTCCTGATTGCAAGCTCTGGCAGAGACATCTTGTCTGGACAGAACAGCCGCTTTCGGCCACCCACCCCTGCTTAAAAAACAACAACCACCCCCACGGTTGAACCTCAAACCAGCATGTTGGCCAATGGTGGCATCAGGGTAGCCCAGAGCTTCCTTGGGGGCAGAAGAAGCCACGGAGGTCTTTGAATCTGACCTCCGGCCCATGGCAGGAATCCCCAAGACCTTCCCTCCCCTTTGAATGGCCACTTCTGTTGCATGCAAGGCCAGGAGTGGGAAGCCAGCAACGCAGGTCCTGAAAGAATTCCTGCCTCCTTAGAGGACGGCTGGAGATTTTGCAGAGACATTCATGCAGAAAGTTAAACAGCTGGTCACTTGGGACAGAAAAGGTTAAGAAGCAAGCAAACAAATGTTTTTCCATTTGGAGATTGGGGAGGATGGGGGGATGATGGATGGAGGGATGGAGGGATGGAGGGGGGTTGATACAGATAAAGTAGATCAGATCAAAAGAGAAAAGTTCTGAAATAAAATAGCGTAATTTCAGATACGCCCTGCAGGTGGCAGAATCTAGCCAAATTTGGACGATCTAGAACAGCCTTTCTCAACCTTGGCAGCTTGGAGATGTACGGACTCCAGGTCCCAGAATTCCCTAGCGAAAAAGGCTGGCTGGGGAATTCTGGGAGCTGAAGTCTACACATCTTCAGACTGCCAAGGCTGAGAAACTGATCTAGAAAGACAAGGAGGTCAGATCTGTGAATCCTTGGATAAGAGACACCCAGGAAACCCCAGAGAAACGGACACAACTGGGAAATCAAACAGATGTTCCCAGAGAAGTTGGTGGCCAGATTCTCCTGCATTTGCCACAAAGCAAACATCTCCGATGCATCCATTAAAACACCAGGAGTCCAGGAGCTGGCCTCCTCTTTCATGAACTTTGTAGCTTGGATGGGAGATTTAAAAGGGACTGGGCCTTCCAGGATGATGGGGGGGGGGCCCAGTGGGAAACCGCCATCCAGCCTGACAAAGACAAAGGATCGTTATGCACCAAATATGATTATGCCTGAGTGTGTCAAGACAAATAAACAAACCCTCCGAGCTGCTCCGAAATGGATCCCCTTTGAAACAAAAAGCCCCATTTAATTGGAATTCAGAGGCAACCTGCCAGTTTGGTAGTGACTCTTCCCCTTTTTTATATATTGGATTTCTTGTAATTCATCTGGTGCGTGGGTGGTTTTGTCTGCGAGTGGCTAAAGGAGGCACAGAGAACAACATTCCCCACTGGGCTTATTGCGAGAACCCTCCCTCCTCCTCCAGGCTTCGCCCTGGGATAGTAATAAAGAGGGGCGAAAGATGATGTGTGACATCCACAGGACTAGAATCTTCCATTTTCAAATAAGGAGGAGCTGGCGGGAAGTCGGATAATCCCTCTGCATCTGTAGCCCCCCCTCCTCCTCCCCCCCAGTCACCACCCGAAGGGGTTTTGCCCCAGGCTGAGAAAGGGGCCTTTGGAAAAGCTCAGAGTCTCCGGTTTCCCTGCCACCTTTGTTATACAAAATGGACCCTATTCCAAGTGTAGGTGTGAAGAGGACAGACCTGCGGCCTGTGATAATAGTAAAAGGAGCCCTTGATTTTTGCATCTGTGAATCTGGTCCTTTCCTGCACCGCTCCTGGTCCTACCTTTAATCCAGAAGCTGCTTCTGTGGCCTGATAAGATAAAACGGGACAAGATTCTGTCTGCATCTGGCACTTTGCATGCGTAGGAGGGCATTGCAGTGTGACGGTTATCGTTTCTGACCTCTTTCTAAAACATCTCCTAGGACGGGATTTGTCTCTTTCCTAGCAGCTGCGCACAGTCAGCCTCTCCTGCTGTGACCCCAGGATCATTTTCATAGCCTATAAAATTGGGCAGTTTTGCCCCCATAGGCATTTCGCTTTTATATTGGCCATTTCGTTCACCCAGTTTCAAGAGATCATTCTGAAACTGTTTGGTTTTTACCACCTGGAATGGTTTAGGGCTACCTGTAAACCTGGCGGGCTCACTGCGTACTCCGAAGTCACAAGACGGTTTATGCCCTCGTTTGAAAGGCCTGCCTGGCCCCAGCACTGAAGGACGGGGGGGGGCCTTGCTCGCCTCCCTCCGCTGAGGAAATGGCCGGTTGACAGCACCCACCCGGCTGCATTCTGGATTTTAACCGGTTCTTGCTCCCTGCAGATGGGCAGCTTCCCTCATCCCACGGCCCATGATTTCCTCCGGAGGCTTTGAGGGGGTACTCAGTCAGCCCCTGTGGAAACTCCAGTATCAGCAGGCCTTCTCCCCCCTGCTCTGCCCCACCGATTGGCCTGGGAGGCAGAACTTCTCCTTGCAAAACCCACCCCGGTTTCTCTCTGGCCCTGCTTGTTCTTCCGCCTGCCTAACTAGTCTTCCTCTGGTCATAGCATCCCTTTGCCTGGAATAGGCCGGCCAGCCTGGGGGTTTTTTTTGGGGGGGGGGG
>JANHFT010001800.1:34065-53213 GCA_032467955.1 Pseudoxenodon macrops | reverse complement strand
TTCTTTGATTCCCCCTCACTCTCCCCTGGCTCCTGAATTGGGCTAAAGACGGGCTCTATCCTGGCTCTTACTGAAACCCTACAACTGAACGGAAGCAAGAAGCTACTCTAGCTTTACACCGGCCGCTTAAATGAGTATGGGGAAATGTCTGCCTAAAGGAGGCCTGTTGGCACTCCGATTCCTGCCCATCATTAACCCTTAAGAGCCTGCAGGGATCATTCACACAAGGGAGTGGCTCCTTCTGGGAAGATCCAGCATGGGAGGAACAGGCCTAAATGATCCGAATTGGATGAAGCAATTTCTCTTTATTTCTATTATTATTTTATCCCACTCTAATAAAGTGTTCCTTGCAACTAGAAAAAAAACCCCATTCGGATTTCACAATATTGGCCTTTCTTTAGCAACAAATATCCCCAGTCCGAATCACATGGAAATCCCCGGAATTCTTCCTATCACAACGTCTGACTTTGCCAGCCCTTTGGGTGCCTCCAGATGTGGACGGAGAAAGGCCTCTCGTCTCTGGGAACAAGGGAGGCAGGGGACCTCCTGGTGCCTGACCCCCATCGCCACGAAGGCCTCCTGAAGAAGGATTCTGCCCAGGATTTCTTGCAACACGGATTCCCGGGAAGAGCAGCCGGCTCTTGGAGACGGATTAAATGATCAACCCGGGTCAGGCAGTTTGATTGGTAAATCCTATCTGGGAGATATCAAAATAAACGAGGCTCATAAGGTTCAAGGATGCACACTAAGTGTCTGTAATAATAGCCTCATTGCCGTTACACTAATGCTCAGATTATGGGGGATAAACGAGATTAGTGTGAGCTTTTATTATGGAAAGGATAATTATGATTTCATTGCCGACTCCCATAACTGGAATTTAAAGAGCCAATCAATCAAAATGAACAGGAGCAGAGTGGGGGGGGGAGGAACAACTCAGAAAACCACATGTTGAAAATATCCATTCTTGTTCAGAAATGCAAATATGGTAACTGAATTAAAGCAAGTGGTGAAACAAATTAAAATCAGGGTGCAATTGTTGCTTAGGCAAAGATTCCAAAACTGACATGCTGTCAAAATGGCATGAAGTTACGGCGTTGGAGGGCTTAATTTCCCCCCAACCTCCCAAGCTCTCTGGGAAGAGGAATCCTGCCAAGGAAATTCCTCAGCCTTCCCTTGCCGGCCACCTTTTCCTTTGGCCCTCCAAGGGGACCGGCTGCTGCTCCCTACCTCTGACCCGGAGAGATAAGGAAGGCCGCAGTGCGAGGCTGCTCCAGAGGTTGGGCTGGCTCTTAAAAACCTTCCATGTGGCCCAAGAGAAGCCACAATTCATCTCTTGCACAGGGCATGTTTTTCTTTGGGAAAATAAAAAATAAATTTACAAATTTCAGCAGCAGGAATGAAACCCCAAACCGACATGTTGCACAAGAGAAGTGGGAGCCCTGGAGCTGCAGACAAGCAGAGGTTCAGCCGGCTTTTCCTGCTTCCCAATCCTCCAGGACGAAGGGGGGGTGGAATCACTTCATTGCTGTTCTCTGCTGTGGGTACGAAATGATAGTGCAGATCTATTTTTGTCTTCAGCACAATGTCGTATTTTTCAGGCCCAAAGAATCTGGCAACCGGTGTGGTGTAATAAACAAGGAGAACATTTATAACTGCTGTCACTGCTGCCAGGACCAATTTTCGAAATCCACCAAATGGCCGTGGACTCTCTCTCTGTTCAGCACTTGGGTAGGAAAAATGCAGCATTATTCCTCTCGGGGTCAGAAAAGTCCTCTAATAAGAAACACATTTTGGAATCAACAATCCTGTTATTTTGACAATATAATTTATAATCCCGGAATACACACGATGCCATTCCAGCTCCCATTTGCCAGTCTTCCTCCTCCTTAGGCTGGTCGTTAACTTAGGGGTGCTACCTAATACCCTGTATTTTAATTAATTGCAATGTTTCCATTTTGGTGCTTTGTCTGCAAGTAGCTGCCAGTTCTCCCCCAACGTCTTTTAGTTAAAGATGTCAAACCGAAATCTATTCTTTCAGTGTCAAAATAGTGCATGTCAGGATAACAAACAAACCCAGATCCACGCAATAATCACAACAGAGATTGAATCTGTTGAGCCGATCCTTTTCAGAAATCATAAAGGTAGCCAGACCTTCAGTGCCTATTCAGCCGTTGTTCTGCTCTCCAAACAGAAATAGATGGTGATGATATACATTTGGACTCTTGGTGGTTCTATGGGCCACATCTAGACTACCAAAGTGGGTTGGGTCCGTTACAATGGCAATCAGTGGATTGTTGGAAGATCTGAAGGATCATCTTGGGCAGAGGTCATCAGGGAAAAGGATCTGCCTATGTGGTCAGTAAGAGTTGGCATTGGCTTGATGGCGCACAATCGATCGATCAATAGCTTAAGAACATTTCCGTCTTCCGTGTTCCTCAGGCACTTCTGCTCACTCAAAATACAGCAGAGGGACAGGTAATGCCTCTCCGAAGAGATCTCTGGTTCAGAAGTGTTGAGATTAGCCAGGTGTGGACTTACATCGGTTCAAGAGCTGCTCTAAGGGCTCAGGGTCCATTGTCTCAAGTGCTGGCTACTCAGCGCTCAGTTTGCACTTGTGGGATCGCTACAGATCTGAATGTTCCTAAAATAAATAAATTGGATTGTACTAAGCAGCATAAGAAATGCATTGCAACTAATGAATTTGTTTTGCTTTATTAAAATAAAAAAGCAGTGCAACAAAACAAATATATCAGATACATTTCAAATATTATACAACGTATGGTTTAAATTACTACCTGCTACATTGTATGGATGTGTAACTAATGAAAATAAAAGGGAAAAATAAGAAATGAATTCTTTACTACAAATAAGACAAAAACCTTACTGATACATATTATGACAAAAGTCTAGATAGGAGTGAAATGGGACATCCGCCCTTTGACCTTACAAAAAGTGCTGAGACTATTTTCACACTTGAAGAGGAAGAACAAAGATAATTTTATTTGTTCTCCACCAAAGTAACAAATCTGAAAAATCAGGCACTTTGACCATCCACTTATTCCCAGAATGTTGCACTTCTCAGTGAGTGCAAGTGAAAGAAATCAACAGTTTTATTTCATGCTTGCAAGAGGGTTACAGGCATAAAGTGCTGGGAAACCCCAAATTAATCCAGAGTTGTTGCAACAACCCCAAGAAATCCTTGCTACACAAACAATCCCACTTCTTCCTGCCCTGAACCTGTCCTTATCTGGAACCGATTAGAGAGAAGGCAGGAGAGGTCACCTTGGCTGAATGCATTCAAGGGAAGCCTAGTTATCCTTTATTTGGGGATATTTTAACTTTGATTCCTGCCCTGGATTTGGTGGCAGTAATTGGCCTTTCAAATATAAGACCCTATCAAATCCCGCTTGAACAGAGGAATTACCTGGACATAATTGAAAGCACCAGCTAAAGCCCGTGAGCAAATGTAGCTATCAGAATCCTAGCAAGCACTTCATTCCGGGAGTGTTTCTAATTTGAAACACCATTTTGCGGCTAGAATAGGCCATTTTGATGGGTTTGAAGGGGTTTCAGCTTGAAATTGTGTGTTTTGAGTTCAGAACTGAGTTGTTTTGTGTTTGAAACACCCACAAAATCATCAAGGCAATGATCAAATCTGAAACTTGCAAACTCAGAATGGGGTAGTTTTGATTTTGAAAAGATTCAGACTCAAAACGGTTGTGGAAATCACTGACACATAAGGAAGACCATCATTTCGAACTTGAGGAATGTACAGGTGAATTATACACTTTTCATATCAATCAGCCGAAAGTCTTATCAGATGAGTAAACTCATGTCCACAATTCTTGAAGAGAAGAGGAATAAATGATGGTTGTCAGGAAAACCCCTCTGATGTCCTTGAAAGCAAACTTGGAAAAAGAAAACCTCAGCTGATCATGAAGAATTATATCGACAGTACAGAATAAGACATATAATCTGTTTACATTATCCCATAAATATTGCAGGCAGAAGATATGGAGTTAACCTTGGAAAGGTTTATTTAGGCCACCAGCCAAATTTAAACATTCTCAAAAATACCCAGGCTAGACTTTACAGTAGAGTAGTAAAAAGAAGCCTCTTCCATCTCTTTAAGAATATTACCACACACACACACACCCCAAAAAAACAGCTTAGACCGGCCATCACCACATTGGCTTGTTCTTCAGGACCTGCTTAATGGCCAGACTGCAATTCATCTGACTTTGGAGGAGCAGCTCCTGTTGGGGAGGGGGGAGAGGCCGAAGCAGGCAAGGTGGAGGCTGTGGCATCTCAAGGAAACTTCACCCTGTTTGTCAACAGAGTCCGTGGCAGCTGAGACGAAACGCTTGTGAAGCGGAAGCCTGAGTGGCAGCTGACACCTGTCCTGCTTGTCAATGGGCGAAGGCCCGTATCAAAAGATGGAATCTGCACTAGGGAGCCACACCCACCGTCCTGGCTCTTTGGTCCCACATTTTCCCACAGATGTTGCTTTTCTGGAGACTTAAACTCACTGAGAAGGATTCCCCGCCAATTCCTATCTGTATCCACTTCCTCAACCTGGAGTCCTACCCTTTCATCCTGGCTTCCAAGGTTTCTTTGAGGAAATTGTACTTTGGTATTAAAGACGTTGGACTGAAAATGGAACGTAAGCCACTCTGCCTGGGTGCTGTTTATTATTCCTTTATTGCAATAATATTGCAATAAATTAAATCTTGCTTTATTATTTATTTTTGCTTCATTGATCAGTTGATCTACTGATGCTTCCCTTTTACTTTGAATGTCTCCGTAGAGACATCCATTTACGTCGTTTTTCGCATTTTTCACCCTCCTTGATTCATTTCCAGCCTGAGTGTCAGGCCTTGGAAGCCATTTTGGGCCTTGTATCGTCAGGCCTGCCACATATAGTGCTGTGGGAAATTGGGAGGGGGGATTGTATGGAGCTGGGAGATCTATAGTCATAAAAACATTCCTTTCTCCGGAGAATCAAGGTCATTCTGCCCTGCACCTGGAGGGGTGTGGCTGGGAGGCACCTCCAGTTGGGACGGTGCATTGATTGGACCGTGTGGTGGACATGTGGGTGATGGGGGAGGGACTTGGACTTTCTTTTGGGTGGGGAAAACCCGGAAGCCTTCAGATTCAGGCTTCCCCAGATGGGCCAATAGGACGTCTCTAATAAAGTGGAACCTTGAGGAAATTCAAGACTCGGAGTTCTCTTTGCGTTGGGGGTGTCCCTGGCAATTAGCCTCCCTGGCACTTAGCCTCCCTGGCACCCTTCCTCCAGTCCTCAGCTGCTGCCTCTGCCCACCTTCTCCTTGACCTGGCCCGTCTTTCCAATAGGCCGTCCTTCCTGTCTTCGCATCTGCATTATTAATCCCATGGTAAATTTGAGCATTCACTGAGCAAATGGTCATAACTCAAGGATTACCTTTGCTTTCTTTCGCCACTGTCTTTCTATTCCTATTTCCAGGTGTTTTTTTTTATACTTTATGACTTTCTCCAATTCTTTTTCTTCTCTTTTGCAGTCTCCAGATGTTGCAATGTCTGCTATCCAGACCTTTTTTCTTTTCTTTTCTTGGCCTTTCTTACCGCTTGTTACACCCGGGGTGTTTTGTGATGCTGCTATCATGTTGGAGTGATGATGTCAGGCTGCCAAGCAGCGTGGAGGAAATGCTTGTTTTGTGCAAGGAGATGCAGAGCTTTTGAGGCGCTTTAAATGTGGCAACCTTTATCTGGAAGCTTAGGTTTTAGTTCTCTTATTTCCTATCCAAAATCCCAGGGCTGAACTCCTGCATTTTGCTACTGAATCTCCACCCTGCATTCTCAGAGCCATCCGGGATCACGTGACACGTAAGAGTGGCTCACTTCTTCCCCTGTGGGATGAAACTAAAATAAATGAACTAACCCTAAACTTTCCTGAACCATCTGGAAAACTGGGTCCGATGGAACAATAGGGGGTTTGCTTAATGCCTTGTGTGAGGAAGGGGGGGGAAGCCCTCTGTTTAGGCTAGTGGGATATCCGAGCGGGCCCTGCTTTTTAAAATGCTGGTGATGAACTGGGAATTAAATGAAGCTTAGCCTGTGCTACACTTGCTTCTTTTCATGGCATATTGAAGCAATCACTTACTTTATTTTTTCATGAGATCAAAATGTGTGAATCTGGCCGTATCACGCCAGATGAAAAATATGGAGCAGGATGATGAGGGAGGATGGGCAGGTTTTTCTTTTGGCTAAGAGTCAGGAATTGTTTTGAGCTGGAGTTTCCCAGGGCAGGAACGCTGAGCCTGCCAATGACTTACCTTCCATTTGCTACAGAGAGGAACACGGGAGGCACAAAGCAGGTTTAAATGTTAAGCCACAGGGAGGGGAGGGGAGGGAGGGGAGGGAAGGAGGGGGAGGTCTTGCATCAAGAGGGTCTAAGATGTGGGTTGAGGAGGTCCTGCCTATCAGAAGACACCGGATTGCTGGGAGTGATGGGAGGTCCGGTGTACAAGGAAGCTCCTTCTCGGATCGGGCTCTTTCTGGGGAGCCCAGAGAGAGGCGGCCAAAAGCACCAGCAGAGCCAGATTTAAAAGCTGCTGAAGATTTGGACACATCACTGAGGCAGGGATGCCTATCAGAAAAGGTGCACCCAAACCTCTTCCCCTGCGCGCATTTAAAGGAAAATGGTTGCCTTAAGGCCAGCAAAGATCTTACGAAAGTTCAGTGTGGTTTCCTCAATTAAAAAAAAAAAAGACCAAAAGTCTTGCCAGCAAAGTTTGACCCTTCAGTTTGGGGCTGAAACTGGGAGGTCACATATGGCTTGAGGTTCTCCAGCTTTCCTCCAAGCATACAGAAGACCAGCAAAACATAGTCCACAGGCGTGCAATAACTTCTGACCTGAAGGAGATTATCCTAGTCCTCCTGACCTGGACCTCTGAGGATTGCAACTTGCTTGAATCCTTTATGGGCCGGGATTAGACAGCTATTCCTAATTTAAAAAATGGAACCAGTTAATTCCTTCCTTGGAATGCTGGAGAGCAGAACGCAGATGGAAGTGCCAGAGGAGGTCTTTAAGCTCCTGAGATCTGCACCGTTCTTTGTTCCAGAAACCCTCGTCTTAGGATGTCTGGGAAAAACGCAAACAAAACATCTGCGAGGAAGAGAAAAATAATTTGCCTGGCAAATAGGCGACCTCACCCGGGGTGTCCCGTAAGCAGAGCGGCCATTCTCTTGAAGCAGAATTACAAATCTGAAGCAACAGATCAAATTACGCCTTCTACTATCCAAGGGTTCGGTTGGGAAAACATTCCTCGTGATTGAAATAAGGGTTTGTTTTCTTCTGAGTAATTCTATCGGTCCACCTTTTGTTGACCTATTTCAACTTTTATTTAAGATTTTCTTGTGACGGATGGCCAGAACAAGAGGAAATGATTCTGTTTCCATTTATACCAACAACCAGTTGAGTCGTACAAAAGGCAGAGCTGAAAAGGAGGGAAGATATGAAGCGAGGAGAGAATCTGCCATTGAAAGAATGATTGAGACCAAATCCATGTGGGTGCAGTTTGATCTCCCTTTGCGGTCTTAGTTTTCCCCTCGTAATTCAATACTGATTTCACAAAGAGGATCTGAATATCACAACATGTCCCTCGGTGGAAGAAGCCCTGACATGATCCTGGCTGGGCTCTCGGCCTTCTTACTTTCCACCACTGAAGTGAAATTCCTCCAATGAACTTGAGTTGCACTTCTACCGAGAAGCCAGAGATTTTGCCACAGAATTGTTAAATTCCCCACAGTTTTGCAATTCCTTGTGGTGGTAAAACACACACTCACACATGGAGCCATTGGTGCATGTGCACAGAGCGTGACATTTCTTCCTTAGGCTGAAGAGCCTGAATCTCAGTTGCAAAGTATTCATGTATATGTAATGAATGTGCATGTTATTGAAGTAGAAAGGCCTGCAGTTCTGTCAATTATAAAGGTCTTCCAAAATTATCTCCTCCTCCTCACACACACCCCACTTAAATTAAATTCCTTTGCTGTGTCCTGAGGACCCGAGAGAATCTTCCAGGGTTGAGTCTGTGTTTTTATTTTAACTGGCCCTTGCGCTGAGGGCACTTCCTCTGGTTCCACCATCCCATTTCATTTTCCTACCGATATACGCTTGAGGTGAGACCCTCTTGCAGCAGACAACCTTCAGCCAGATCCGATCCATTTTATGGGGCATTGTAAAAGATGAGGCCCCAGAAAAGGGCTTATTCTGCCTTCACCACCCACATCGTGTCCTCAGGGATTTAATTTCACAGTTCTTAAACATGGGACATACACAAAATCTGGGCAGAAATAATAATGCACGGCTGTTTTTCCCCTCCAAGCACAAAACACAGAGAGAAGGATGTGTATACAGTTGGTTGCAAAACCAACTAAATGGCATTTGGACCATTGACATCAGGCACACACCCCTCCCTGCTCACAGGGGGGGGGATTCTAAATGAAAGCATCCCTGACAGAAGCCCCCCCCCCAGGCCCTGGTCAGTGCAATGTAAGAAGCCCTCCACCATTTTCTGCAATTAATTCCGCTGTCAAAGTCCTCCTGCTGCTAGGAAGATTTTCCTGCAATTTAACTGGCATTTGCATTCACGTAGCTCAAAATCCTGATGTAGTGTCCTACAATGGAAGAGGGGGAAAACCTTGCCCTCTCCCTACATGGCACGGCCTTCAAATGTGAAAGCCCACGGATGGGTTTTTTCTACCCTGCTCTCACCTCCTGCTTTGGAGAAGGTGGTTTGGGGGTTTTTTTGAGAAAAAGAAAGAAAGAAAGAAAGAAATGAAAAGGTCCAAAGGCCAGATGAGATGACTGCAACAGTGGCGCCCCCTGCCTGCATAGTGAAGAAGTGGAGGATTTAGCCCTACTCCCCTTGGAAGATAATTCAATCTCACCGCAGATAAACAAAATAAAACCTTGCTATTTAAAAAAAAACCGTTTTAAGTATTATGAGGCACTCATTCAACTTGAGATGAAGTCATTAGAGAGATGCTCTGATCGTGTATTACAGCAGCTTGCAAATCAGTTTCCACTCTGCAGCCTGAATTACATGCTTGCAACAATTAAGCTAATCAAAGCTAAAACAATTAGGGTTTTTTCCCCCCTTGCTACATCGTGTGGGTTTAAGGATGCTTAGAGAGGATTTTGGACTCCGGTTTCAAGAAGACGTGGATTTTTGGTTCCTAAAGAAAATCCCTGATGCCCACTGCAGGCACATGGTGAGAGGGGGTGGGGGGGCTCAGGGGGGCCTGGGGGTTGAGATGACATTCATAGCAGAATTTCTTTGCTTACAGGACCTCCTGCACCCTGTTTTTGATCCCTGGGAAGGAAAACTCCTGAGGGGCAGCTGGTCCTCAGAGGAAAGAGTTTCAAAGTGGCCAAGCTGTGGTGTCCCCCTGATTGTGCCATCGTAGTTTCTAATTACTTGCACTGTATAAAGAAACAGAAGTCAAAGTATCCCTGTAACAATAAAACTGGAAGTATGGAAAGCCATAACTGCCACTCTTATACTCCAGCTGAAATCTGGACAATCTTAGGATTTATCCTCCCCGTATAAAATATTAAAATAATTTCATGGTTTCGTGAAATAACTTAACTTAAAAGAATTAACATGGTAATACCTCCAAATACTCTTATCAAAGCAGAAGTAATTTTTCATTTTATAAATTTACCTTTCCTCATAAATTTCCTTGGATTTTAGACCATCCATTTAAAGCATCAGTACCTGACAAGGACATTAGGTGACACCCTGCAGGATCAGGAGAAGATTTACCAGACTTCAACATCAGATTGATGAAATCTCATTAAAGGAAGTTGGAAAAAAGTTATTCCAAAATCCATTATTACAGACGCCCAATAATGTGGGAGCTCAGAAAACAGCCCTATATATATATATATCTCCTACCATTCAATCGGATGCCCACTGGGACCAGCAGCTCTTCCTGTTTTCATAGGTTTAATAATATCTATTATTTCCTGAAGAGATAACGGTGCGGCGGCAGCTCAATTATCTGTAATGTTTGGAAGAAGCACTTTTTTTTTTTAATTATTAAGTTCTTGTCCAGTAACATTTGATTCAGGATCATAAAGTTGACAGTATGTGTCTTGTATGTCATTTATGAGTCTATTTATTATGGTCCATCATAGACTTCTCCCTGCATCTTAATGACAGTAGAAATAATATTACCTTGTTGATGAGGTTTCATTTAGGAGGCTAATAAAGGGCCAGACTTTTCCACCTCACACCTAAGATCTGTGTTTCACATAATGCAAAAAAATGTATCAAGTGCGTATCTAGTTGATCCCAACTAGACAACCAAGTCTTAACCTGGTCTTTCCAACACTACTCCCATCACCACTGTAGCTGAGACCATCCACCTTACTACTGGTTGTCCTCCTCCTCCTCTTCTTCCACCTTTCCCAGCATTAGAGCTTCTCCAGAGAGCTAGATCTTCACACGATGTCCCCAAAATAGGAACATTTCAGCCTCTAACAAGAACTTTGTGTTGCTTTGTTTGACGAGCTGTTGATTTGTCTTTTTGGCTACCCACAACATTCTCTGGTGTCTTCCGCGACACCAAAGTTGAAAAGCATCACAACTCCTCCTTTCCTGCTTCTGAAAGTCCAACTTTTCCACAAAGAATATCACGGCTTGCATGATTCTGATCTTTGTGGCCATAGTTACATCACAGCATAGAATAGAAAACCATCTAATTTTACATGTCTTATCATATTGAGAAGATTGAATCTGGCAGATCTAAAATACACTTGCTCAGATGTAATGAGTGTGACGCTTGACAATTAGCAGTACCTAGAATAGCAGGTGGGTTGCTATTGGTTCAGCCCAGATCCACAAACCGGTACTGGTGGCGACAGGCTCCACCCACCCACTCCGGACGCATGTCGAACTGGTAGCGACGGGATTTACAACCCGCTACTGACCTAGAACCCCAAGTTGAATGTTTGGGTGAGCTAGGACAGGTTGAGACGCTGCTTATCTTTGTTCTGACATTATTCTCAAGCAGAGTGACAGGAGGCAGTTCTGTGTTAAAAGTTGTCCTATTCTCGGCAGAATCACAGAAAAGCCACTTTGAGACAGAGCTCGCCTATTTGGGGGGAAAAACCCAGCATCTTGTTTGGGACCCAATAGATCTTCAGAGCTTCTGAAGGAAACGAAATGTGGCAAGAGGAAAATGTTCTGAAGAATTCCTTGAATCGAACCACAAAGACGGAGGGCAGGGGGGAAAGACCCCTTGCAAAGCACACTTGAACTTTCTACACGGTGGACCATCCTCAGGGACGGCAGCCCACAACAGAGTCAGAGTAAGGTTTCTGCCCTGGGGAAAATCCTTAGCAGGCCCTCAATATCCCATCAGGACAATAAACGAAGCCAAGATTTCGGACTCAGGAAACACTGAAACAATGTCAGATTGTTTGCGAGAGCCTTTGGCATTGTGCTGCGGTGCTCGTGGCAGACTGAGTGGAAGCTTCCCAACCTCTTACAAAAGACTTACATCTGGTCCACTCTGGGGAGAGCGAGGATTTTACACCCAGGAGCCAACCGGACTCGGGCTGAGGGGACACCTTGACGGCTGCCCTGTCTCCTCACCACTTACTCCTCTCTTTTGCAGGATGCAGTTATAATCGTATTTTTAGAGTGACTCCAGTGGCAAAGACCTCTGCAGTGAGAAACTATATTTACACTCTACATTCAACACATTAATTTCCAAATTAGAAATTTCAGGAAGGCTCTTACACGGGCTTCCTCTGAGGAGGAAATAAATATGCATGATGCCCTTAGAAGGGGGAAAGCCGAGGACAATGCCTTCAAGTAAATAAGGCCTCCCTCCCTTTTCATATAATGCATAAGAATTTCAACAGAAGGGTCGAGACTCTGAATTATGGCTGTGGGTGTATGAATTATAATGAATGACTCTGCTCCCTATCAGAAAAAAAAACACTTCCTCTCTCTTATTTTAAAATTATAATAAGTCTGGCCTAATTTTACCTCAAGCCTGTGCTCAGTCACGTAACCCATATAACAATTAGAAATATTTTCTCAAATTGTTGCCTCCTGTCACCATTCATTATATATTTAGAGGGAAATCTGGACTTTATTACCTTCTTGTATTTCCAAGATTCCCAGTTGTTACAAAGTACCGCTATCTTTCTACAAGGACAGAGAAAATGACAACAATGGACATTTGTATGCTGCCTTGATTAATAACCCAAGACCTCTCCTCCTATTTCCCCCAGAACAACAACCCTGCGAATGAGTGGGACCGAGAGAGAGTCACAAGGCCACCTAGCTTTTCCATGCTGAAGGTGGGACTAGAACTCACCGTCTCCTGATGTTTGGCCCAAGGTCACCCAGCTGGCTTTCAGGCCTAAAGTGGGACTACAACTCACCGCCTCCCGGTTTCTAGACTGCTGCCTTTGCCCCTAGACCAAAAACACCTTTCCAATTGCTCACCTGCACAGGTGGCTCAGGTTGAGGAGCCTTGACCTGATCTCCCGGCAGTTGCCTTCCCTCCTTCAGCACCCAATGCCTGTGTTCCTGACTCACTGAAGGCCAGCAAGTGTCCCCAACACAGCAAAGAGGAATGAATTAAGCACCTCGACAGGTACGCAGAGCCCCACCTGCTGCCTCACTTCATGCCCAGAACAGGCGGGGGAAACCCAGGCCACCATTAAGCCAGTCCAGAGAGGCAATTTGCTTACCTGCTCTCTAGCGATCCCATCTGGACATTCTCCTGCCCAGATGGGGCAGCCTTTGCCTTAAGGAAGGTCATCGGCCGTTCAGGGGGGCTGTTTTCTCAAGGTGTCCTATGACGAGGACTCTTCCCGCCCAGGTGCCTGAAGAACTTGCAAGGCCTCCCTGCAAAAGGTCTGGCTTTGCGGTCCTCTCCTGTCCCCTGAGGGGGAGGGGAGATCACTTGGAGCCCCTTTGGAAGAGGAAACGCTCCCGGCCTGATTCTCTCAGAATGAAACATCTAAAGAGGTTTTTTCTGTTTTTTAAACTCCTCTATTGTGGAGGCCGTAAGCTTCACTTGAGTGTCTGCAAAAGAGAGAAATGTTTTCCATCAAAAGCTTTTGCAATTAGCTTTTTATTTACTTAAGCAATTGCTGTGTTAACCGTGTTGTGTTAAGTTTTAACTGATTTATATGTATTTTAATTACGGTTGGCTGCCATCCTGCCTCACTCAGTGTTATCTGCGATGACCTCAGGTTGAAACAATAAACAGCAGGGCTGATTGACAGGGCAGTGCTGGCTCCAGTCGGAGACACCATGGAAGAACTAACTCTGTGTGTGTGTCTGTGTGTCTGTGTGTCTGTGTGTCTGTGTCTGTGTGTGTGTGCTGTACTGGACCTCCTCTGTCTGAGCCGGCTGCTGCTTCAGAAGCCCTGGCAGTTTCCCTGGGAACCTCTTCCTCTTCCTCATTGGGAAGGAACAAGGGAAGAGAGAACAATCTACCATAAAGCACCACTAGATGGCAGCAGGCAGTTTCCGGGTGCTGTGTTTCTTTGCTGCCACCTAATGCATGGCTGGAGTTTTTCAACCCAAACTTTGTATGCTTGAAAGAGTTTCGGGTGAGACAGGGGGTGTGTGCAGCTGTGTGAGTGGGAGAACAGGGGTTCCTCTGTCTCTTCCAATGACTGAGCAGGAAAGGTGAAGAGATACGGGGAGGTCAGAGGAGATCAACCCAGGCTGGAGACGCTTACAGCACCGCTAAGGAGCAGCGATAAGAGTCTCTTCCCTTTATGCTCCCTCTCGTCCTTAGCTACGCTGGGTGGGGAGAGGTCTCCGAACTCTTTCTCATTGGGGAGCCCCATCTGTGAAATTTGCCCCACGGTCCAGAAAATTCTGCTGATGTCCCAGAGCCTCCCCAGGTTCTGTTTCTCTTAACCCTGAGGCGGAATCCTCCTCCTCCTTCCAGCTTTCCTGCTTGGCCTGTTGGGTCCTTCCCAGAAGCTTCCTCAGTTTGAGCTCCACTTTTGTTGACTTCACAAATATCTTCCTCAGCAGAGCAGAGTTTGGGTCACTTTGCCAGGGCCTTCGATTAGGTGCTTCCCCCGGCTGTGACCTTCTCAGGAGACCAAAGTCAGAAAAAGGAACGGGGTCCCTTGGCCTTCTCTTCTCTGTCTTTGGTCCTTTAGCCATTTTTCCTGAGGGGTAGATTCCTCCCCTCTCACTTTGAACGTATCTGAAGAATCTGAAGGGCTTTTTGGTTAAATCACCTTCAACTCTACCTTAGCACCATCACTTTCCTCTCTCTCTCTCTCTCTCTCTCTCTCTCTCTCTCTCTCTCCCTCTCTCTCTCTCTCTCTCTCCCTTGTGTCCTGGCCCCCTTTCCACCCTCCCCCCAGGTGTGCCCTATTTGGTTTTGTTTCCTGAGCTTCACGAAGCTCTAAGTGTAGCCATGTTGGCTTCTTCTGCTGATCTCCATTATTTTCCTTACTGTAATCGTTTCCAATTGTTCTCTTAATATCTTCTCTCTCTTTTTTTTTTTTTTAAACAAAGATTACTTAGCTTGGACTGTTTTCTCCATTTGTTTCTTCCAAAGAATCGTAATAATTATTGCTGTGGGTTTAGTTGGAACTCTTTTTGATTGAAGCCACATAGAAACTTAAGTAAATAAATAAATAAAATTTGACTATGTTCAATTTTATTTCCTCTTCATGTGCTGACTGCGCTTTCTGTGTTGGTTAAGATCAAGTTAAGCCCAGTTGATCCCTTCCCTTCTTCCTCTGTCCTTTGAAGGGTTTTCCACGTCTGGTGGGAATATGAGAGATTTTAGATAGGAATTTGTACTTCCTGAATCTGCATCAATATCTTAGTTAGAGGAAGTGATAAATAACAATATCTGTTTGTGTTTGAATTCTCTTCCATGGAGTTTGCTCTGTGTACTGTTACTTTGTTTATCTAGTAAGAGTTTTTCCCAACATTAAGTGTGGTTTTTTTTTAAATCAAAGCATTAAAAAAAAAGTCCAGCAGTGCATCGTGTAGCCCAAATGTTATGAAATGTCAATATTCTCCAATTCTCATGAATGTGCAAGTCTTGCAAAAAATTTTGGGGGGGATTAAAAATAAATACATTGCCATTTGATATTGTGGAGGGGGGAGGTTGGGGGCTTCCTGGGCCCTGCTTAGTATTGACCTGCATGTAAATATTTCTGACCAGGCATTTGCTGAATTGCTTCTGACAGCCCCTCGGTCCCTGACCCAAACATAGGACAGACAGGACTTCCCTGTGTGCCCAATTCATAACCAACAATTCTATTTTAAAGAGAAAAGGCAAATTCATACATTTTCAGGTTCAAAATTTGGGTGAATTGAATCCTACTTTTTAAAGTCTTATGAATGCCAAATCATATTCCTCTCCTTCCCCCCCCCCCCGTGATTTCAGGGGAGAGTCTTAAGAGGGGCATCGGAAGACGAAAGGCTCCGTTCAAGTGGAAGAGAGCGGCTGGGAGGGATTCCAGGCTCCCAGGGCCTCCGTTGTCTTACGCAGGAACCTTTGCTCTACATGCGATCAGGCCTCGTCCAACACCTCTACCTCTACGCTCTCCCGGAGGACCTTCCAGTGGGGGAAGCGTTTGCGGCGTCTGCTGACCCAAAGATTCAGCTGGAAAACGAGGCAATTGCCAAACTCTTGTGAGTTGTGAGTGGGGGGTCCTGGTGTGGGTCAACAACAATGCTGTGGTTCTGACCGAGACACAGGAGACCTTTAACTGGACACCACATTCTCCCTTTCAGAAAGGAACATTTCACAATGTTATATTATCTTCTGACCAAACCGGCTGAAATATGTGATGTTTCCTCATTTCAGCCATTTGCACCGGAGGCTCCGGGAGGGATGTGAGAATAAGCGTTATTTTAAAAAGGGGGAAAGGATTTTGCCCTCGGAAGGCCAACCCAGGGATCATAATGGCAGCGTTAGTTACCGACAACTAATTAATTGCAGTTATAATTAGCAGGGTTAAATTTTCAAAAAATGAATCCGCTGTTCAAGGCAAAAGATTATTTGTGAAAGTGGCAAAGGCAGGAGACGCCTGAAACGAAGCACGAATGCAAGAAATAAACTCTCTGCTTTCCCCGGTTCTTAACACCCAGGGATGCTGCCTGGAACAAGGGCGCAGGTGCTGCCTGCTCCTCTGATTAGGTAGGAAGTCCCCGACTTATGGCCTCAGCTGGAATTTCCACTGCCAAGCCTGGGGGTTGTTAAGCGAATCACACCTGATGTCGGGAAGGCCCTTTTTTGCCAGGGTCGTCGAGTGAATCTGGGTTGCCCAGTTGGGACTTTGCTTGTCAGAAGCCAACTGCTGTCACGGGACCCTCGGACGCTGCCACTGTTGTAAACACACCCGGATTTTGACCCCATGGCCAGGGGGGAAGGCTGCAGCAGTTGTAAGGACGGGGAGCAGAGGTGGGTTGTGAGTCGTTTTGCTGCCGGTTCACTCAGGGTTGTGCCTTGCACACGTGTGTGCGCGCAGCAATAAAAAAATAGCTTCTGTGCATGCGCAGAAGCAAAATCCAAAATGGCGGGGCCCACGGAGACACCGAAGGAACCGGCTCCATGACGTCATCGCCGAGTTACTACCGGTTGTAAAGAACCGGTTAGAACCGGTAGGAACCCACCTCTGGCGAGGAGAGCAACCATAAGTCACTTTGTTCAGGGCCGTTGCAACTTCAAACACAGAAGGCGGCTCAGTAGAGTTGCTACTCCGTGCAAGGAGAAAGGTTTTCCTCTACCCTGATGAACTGGAGTGGAATCCAAGATTCTCCCCACTGACCCACTGCTGGTTAGGCCTCAAAGCCTTCGGGTGCCTAGTCCTTAGAGAGGTGGAGGCCGCACATCTCAAACTTGCGGAGAAAGAAGCCCTGACTTGCTGTGTAGGAAAGGAACCGTTCCCAAAGCGCCTCAGCCAGCAGCCCCGTCCTCTCCTGCCGCAGGGGGGCTCCTGGGCTACGGAGGAGAGCTGCCACCCGCTCTGCAGCCCCTTCAGGATCTACCTGGCTGCCTCCAGGAAGCAGACAGAGGTGAATAAGGCTGAGCCCATTTAGGGTAAAATCATCCAAGTGCAGCTGAGCCACTAAAATCAAGATTTTAATCCCCCACTGAGAACGTGGCTTGATGACACCTTTAAAAACCTTCAGAGACTAGAAAAAGCATCAAGGGGGCAGGAGCCGTTCTGAAAATCCCTTCCCCAAGTCCACGGGGGGAACCTTTCCTGAAATCTCCAATTTCCAAAGAACCTTTTGCATGCTAGGAAACACTGGGAAAACGGGGAGCACTACAGACCCCCCCGAATTAAATTTGCTCTGGGCTCTGCTATCACTGACAGTCCCGGCATTGAAAGCGAAGGGGATCGGAGGGGATGCAGAGTTTTTTCTCTAATGAAGGGAATTTCATTTACCTTCACACAGACTGTGCACTCCTGCATAGACTATGTGCAGATGCTCATGTTCCCCTCATGTGCTCAGAAGGAGCCTGGGCAATCAAGGCTGGCACGGAAGGATGCCTCATTCCGGCTCTGGGGGTCACTGGTGGTAAGAAACTTTATCCTTCGTTTATTCACTTGGGGCTAAATAAAATAAAAAATCTCCACCCGTCCCTTTTGCAATCAGTGGCGGAGGGATGCCAGCGCCTTAAGAGCCTGGTCCTCAGCGCTTGCGGTGAACCTGAAGGATCCCAGAAGTCAGGAGATCCAAGGATCAGAGGCTTCTCTCCTCCTTGCCCTGCAGTAGATTAGCTTCCTCTGGATCCCAGCCCAGATCCAGGACAGCCCAGGTTCCAGGGGGAGGCAACGTCTCCTTCCCCCTCCTGCCCTCCTGCCTGCCCTCCTCCTCCTCCTCCTCCTCCAGCCCTGCTTTGGTCCCCAACTGCCATTCCTCTTCTCCTCATCCAAGGGAAAAGCACAGGAAAAGATGCAATAATGTTCAAAGCCTTCTGGGAAGGACTCTGGGGAGAAAGGAGGCGGGTGAAAGAAGGACCAGGCCAGGCTTGTCTGTTCTCTGCAGAGGCATCTGCCAGATTGCTGAGAGTTGCCTCTGCTGCTCCCTTCACCCGCCAGCCTTCCTCTGCGCACGGAGCAGGCTAAGCTAAAGGTCCGGTGTCTCTTTGTTCCTCACAGATGTTGCTGTCAGCATTTTGCTGTCCAAACATCTGCAAGCCAAAAGCATCTGAAGAAACAACCCCCCCAGGCCCCTCCAGTGGATTTCAGGAAGAATCGGAGGTGTAGCTCCTCCTTTCGCCCCTTTCGCCTCTCAGCTCTGCAAACAGGAGCAACTGGGCCGTGTGTCTGTACTACCTGAGGGAGTCCACGTCCTCCTGTGAAGCCGACCAGGGCCCGGAATCTCAGGCAGGAGGGCCTCTCGCAGAGGATGCCGGCCTTCTCAGCATTGCAAGGGGAGCCCAGCAAGAAGCACCTGCTTTGGATGGGAATCAGGGCCAGGCTGGGTGGGGCTGCCGCTGAACTACAGGCTGGCAACAGAAGTGGGTTCTGAATATTCTTACTGCCGGTTTGCTCAGGGTCGCCCCTTGAGCGCATGTGCAGACACCCACACGTACAGCAATCAAAAATAGCTTCTGCACATGCGCAGAAGCAAAATCCAAAATGGTGGCGCCCACGGAGACACCAAAGGAACCAGCTCTGTGACGTCATTGCAGAGTTACTACCTACTCTATAGAACCAGATAGGACCGGTAGGAACCCACCTCTGGCTAGCAAGCTTGAAAGTTTGGACACCTATGTGCCCTCTCTGCTTTACAAAGGACGCCCCTCTTTCCCCAAACTTTCAAAGGGAGGAGGGGTCCCTCCCCCCCCCTCGGTGTGCTCCTTTACCTGGGAGGAGGGGGAGGAGGGGGAGGAATGCCTATTGCATCCAAGCCAGAATTGGAGCCTTAGCAGAGCCATGAAGCCGTACAAGGAAGGAAAACACGAAAGCCCCGTGTGGTTGGCAGAGGAGCCGCTTACAGAAAAGCCGGGGAGTCTGGGGACAAAACGCATGAAACGTTGCTGGGGCTGCACCTCCATCCTGGAAAGTAAGGATATCGGGGGGGGGGGAGATTCTGGATGAGGAGGTTGAGCCCTCTTTCCACAGTGCC